>CM032455.1:182173028-182247674 GCA_019049505.1 Pachyrhynchus sulphureomaculatus
ATGAACAAAGATGTTACGATTTACGGTGTTAGGATTTTCACGCCATTGTCGGTAGGCAATATGTTTAGAAGGAACAGCTTCTTTGCATTTTCGGTCGAACCAAGGCTTGCCGTTGGAGGAGCATTTCTTCGAAAAAGGGATGTAAGCTTCCATACCAGCCAAAATAACATCGGAGACCTCCCTGGCGCAGTCAGATGGGTTATCGGATCGAAAACAAATGTCCATCCAAGGGAAAGTTCGAAAGTATTCCATGAGATCTTCCCATTTAGCAGATTTATAGTGCCAAATCTTGCGCGGCCTAGGCGCCTCTCTGTCACTGATTGGCAGGATACTCGATGTCGAAAGCAGTTTATGGTCGGAAGAACCTAACGGCGGATTTACGGTGACCGTGTAAATCTCCGGATTGGTGGTTAAAAACAGATCAAGAAGACTGGCGAACTCCCCGTCTCGATCAGGGATCCGTGTTGGTTCGTCAATAAGCTGAGTTAAGCCATACATATATATATATATATATATATATATATATATATATATATATATATATATATATATATATATATATTTTACTCGTGTTTTCACAAGCTTTCATTTGACACCACACTCGATTACCTAGTAAAAAAATGTTTTTTTTTTTTTCGCTTCCGATTTCACCCCCCAAAACTAACCCCTTAAGTCAAAATTTAATTTTCAAAACTACATGGCTCTGATGAGGCCATCAATTCCTATATTATTACCAAATTTCAACTTTCTATGACAGAGTTTCGGAGAAAATCGGGTGTGACAGACGGACAGACAGACACCGAAGTCATCTTATAAGTGTTCTGTACGGAACACTAAAAATATCATAAAAGTCCATGTGGCACGATAAAGTTACAATTTTGTGTACCAGTGTTATTCGTGATTGTATCTGTTCTGAGTGTAGCCAGGTTCTAGGAATGAGGGAGGGGAAGTATATTGATTGAAGGGACTTTTTTTAAGCGACGTAGACATAATCAGGTTTCTAGGGGTTTTTTTTGCAAAATCCTTACGTGCGAGAAGACAAGATAAGAAGTTTTCTAACCTAAATATTTTCGATTAAAATAATCACATAGAAAATCTAAAAACATGCCTTTTTTCTTGCTTTTCCTGTATTTATTTTAAGCAACAAAAAAATGTTTCATTGTGAACAGGTCAACTGACCAAAATGATTTGGCATTTTCGAGGCAGCGT
Source organism: Pachyrhynchus sulphureomaculatus (assembly GCA_019049505.1). Lineage (NCBI taxonomy): Eukaryota > Metazoa > Arthropoda > Insecta > Coleoptera > Curculionidae > Pachyrhynchus > Pachyrhynchus sulphureomaculatus. The sequence continues at coordinate 182,174,238 of CM032455.1, forward strand.
TCTCTACAACGCAAAACCAATTAAATTTGCAAATTATTGGTCCGTTGCTGACCTACTTTTTTCGCAAACACGATTAGGTAGATGCATTTTTAAATAAATATTTATACTTTAAAAAGCACTTTTCTTATAACTTGCTTGTTTTTATTTGGTTTTCAAATTTTTATTCAAAATAGCACGGAGAAAAAAGATTTTTCTATGTCCATCAGTTTTAAAAATATTTGTTTTTGGTCTAGCTACTTAAAACACAGTTTTTTTTTTGCAAAATTCGTCTTTATTCATCAACATCATCAGAACATCAGAGGGATACAATCAGTCCAATGCTTTTCTAATATTTCTATACCTATTTTGTGGAAGGATTTGTCTTTCCCTTCAAAGTAGGCCTCAGTTTTCGGCGATAATTTCTTCATTGGAGCCTAATCTCTTTCCCGCGAGCATTTTTTTGAGGTCTGCGAATAGACAATAGTCGCTGGGGCTCAAATCTGGAAAATAAGGTGGATGAGGAAGCAATTCAAACTTCAATTCATGCAATTTTGCCATCGTAACCATTGACTTGTGACACGGTGCATTATCTTGATGAAAGAGCACTTTATCTTGTTCATTTGGGGCCGTTTGTTTGCGATTTTTGCCTAAAAACGCACCAATAACCTTACATAATATTCGCTATTGATGATTTTTCCCTTCTCAGCATAGTCGATGAAAATTATTTCATGCGCATCCCAAAATACAGAGGCCAAAACCTTCCCAGTCGACTATCCTGTCTGGCTGCTGTCCACTCAGCTGACTGCCGATTTGATTCTGGTGTATAGTGGTGGATTCAGGTTTCAGCCATTGTCACATATTGCATGAAAAAAAGCCTTTTTATTGCGCTTAAATGGGTCCAAACAGCGCTCAAAATCATCAATACGTTGTTTGTTTTTGGTCCACTGTGGGCAAACGCGGTACCTATTTCGAATACAACATTCTCATGCCTAAATGTTCATGCCAGATATTTCAATAAGTTTTACATTACATTACAATACATAAAGTTAATATAATTCAGATGTTTACACATCATATCCTTATTGTCCACTACGGAATAAAAAACTTCACTAGACCATTCATTGGCCTGCATTCGAAGTTTTTTCATTCCTTGACCAGTATGGTAGTAAACCTATATTCCAGAAATTAAACATTCGTTTTAATACATATTTTACAAGTGAAAAGAACACTTTCGATTATAAGAAGTATTCTATTATATAAGGAGGAGCACATGAGGGAAAACCAAAAGACAGAGCAACCACGAAAACCTATGGACCAGGGTTGCAGCCTGGTAAAGCAAAAGAAATCGAAAATTAGAATATAATATATGTATATATATATATATATATATATATATATATATATATATATATATATATATATATATATATAACATATAAAATGCAACGTCTCTCTATCTGTCTGTCTGTCTGTCCGTTAGTGCGCGTATCACTGGAGAACCACTTATCCGATTTACGTACTTTTTTTTTTTAAAACATACATATGTTCTCTGGCCAGGTTATAGGCTATATTTTATTACGATAGGTGGCATAGGGAATGAGCAGTGATGATAATAGCGAATGAAGTCGGATAAAAGTTTGCCGCGCGTTCCCTTGCAATACACAGCCTAAACCATTAAATTTGGAACAATATTATGTAGCAGAGAATATCTATAATCTATAATCTATAATATATATAAAATGCAATGTCTCTCTGTCTGTCTGTCTGTCCATTAGTGCGTTTATCACGCTAGAACCACTTATTTGATTTACGTCTCTTTTTTTAAATTCATATATATATTTTTTGGCCAGGTTATACAATAATAATAATTTATATCTATAATATATGTAAAATGAAACGTCTCTCTGTCTGTTTGTCTGTCCGTTAGTGCGCTTATCCCTCGAGAACCACTTATTCGATTTACGTGATTTTTTAAATTCATACATATGTTCTCTGACCAGGTTATAGATATATATTTTATTACATCTATAATATATATAAAATGCAATGTCTCTCTGTCTGTCTGTCCGTCCGTTAGTGCGCTTATCACGGGATCGCTATCACTTATCCGATTTACGTGCTTTTTTTTTAAAACATACATATGTTCTCTGGCCAGGTTATAGGCTATATTTTATTACGTTAGTTAACATAAAGAATAAGCAGTGACGAAAATAGTGAATCAAGTCGGAAAAAAGTTTGCCGCTAGAGCGTTCTCTTGCAATACACTGCCTAAACCATTAAATATGGAACAATATCATGTAGCAAAGAATATCTGTAATATATATAAAATGCAACGTCTCTCTGTCTGTCTGTCTGTCCGTTAGTGCGCTTATCACTCGAGAACCACTTATCCGATTTACGTGTTTTTTTTTTAATTCATACATATGTTCTCTGGCCAGGTTATATAATAATAATAATAATCTATATCATATACTATATATAAAACGCAACATCTCTCTGTCCGTTAGTGTGCTTTTCATTCGAGAACCACTCATCTGATTTACGTGATTTTTTTTTTAATTCTTAATTTAATATATGTCAAAAAAAATCTATAATATATATAAAACGTAAAGTTTCTCTGTCTGTCTGTCTATCTATTACTGTGCTTAGCACTGAAGAACCACTTATCCGATTTACGTGTTTTTTTTTATAAAATACAAAGGGAATAAACAGAGACAAAATGCTAATATGTAGGAAAAAAGATGGAAGTTTAGCAGTAAGCTTGGTAAAAAGACTGAATAGATAGGGGGAACACTTTAAAGAAACACTAAATGGAGATGAAAATGAGTTGAATGAGAAATAGGAAGCAAAATTAACTGAAGGGCAGGAGGGGACAAACAAACCCTGCAAAGAAGAAATGAGAAAAATACTCAGAACCCAAAAAAAAATAAGGCCCCGGGTGGAAATTGTATAACAGCAGAACTGATCAAAGCAGGAGGAGTAGATCTGGAAAATGAAATATGCCGGTTGGTGCAAGAAATATAGGAAACAGAAAAGATGCCAGTGAGCTGGAGAGAGTCGCTCATTTGTCCAATATACAAAAAAAGGAGAAGAAAAAACTATACGTGCTAATTATAGACCAATAGCCTTACTGGATGTCGTGTACAAGATTGTAGTATTGACTATCAAAAACAGACTAGCAGAGAAAGCCGAGTCTACTCTGGGAGAGTACCAGTGTGGATTCAGGAAAAATAGATCGGTTACGGACCAGATATTTTCGATTAAGCAAATCCAAGATAATCGCTTAAAACAAAATTTGGCACTACACTTGGTCTTTGTGGATTTCAGAGAAGCATATGACTCTATAAATAGAGAAGGACTCTACAAGATAATGGAAGAACTAAAAATTCCAAGTAAATTGATTCTCATGGTGAGAATGACCCTGAATGACACAGAAAATAGAGTGTTGGTTGAGGGCAAAGTATCAGACAAGTTTAAGGTGAACAGAGGATTAAGACAGGGGGAGCTAGTGTCGACATGTCTATTTAATTTGGTAATAGAGAAGATAATCCGGGAGTCAGAAATAAAAACAAATTGAACGATATACCAACAAACCTGCCAATGCTTGGCCTATGCGGATGATATAGCAGTAATTGCAAGAGCAAAAAGAACCTCAAAAAAGCCATAAGTAGGATAGAAGAAAGGGGAAGGATGAGAGGACTAAAGATAAATGAGGAAAAAACAAAATACATGGAAATTATAAAGAAGAAGGATAATAAAAACAACAAAAGTTTAGATGTAATAAACAACTTAGGGAAAAGATATACGCTTGCAAAAGTAGACAAATTTAATTATCTGGGAGTAACAATAACAGAGAGTGGACAAGAAAGGACAGAGATACAAGAAAGAATAGCGAAAGGACAGAGATCTTTGGGGGCAATGAATCCAGTATTGAAATCAAAGAATGCATCAAGAAAAGCAAAAGAAAAAATAAATACGACAGTTGTCAGACCCACGGTGACATATGGATGCGAAACGTGGAAACTGAATGCAAGAGAAAAGGAGACGTTGGAGGTGTTGGAAAGGAAAGCTTTGAGAAGAATCTACGGAGGAAGGAAAGAAGAGGGACTGTGGAGAAGAAGAACAAACTTACGAATTAAAATGCCTATATACGAAACACCTTATAAGCCAAATCATAAGAAGCCAGCGATTAAGATGGTTGGGACACCTGGCAAGGATGAAAGAAGAAAGACAGGCAAAGCAAGCCGCAATAAGAGTAGTGGTTGGAAGAAGAGGCAAGGGTAGACCTCGATCTACATGGATTTAGGCAGTAAAGCAAGATCAGGAGTTGATGGGAATCCCGCATTGGGAAAAGCTAAAAGGAGATAAAAAGAAGTGGAGACAAGTATGCAACCAAGCCATGGGCCTCTAAGGCCCCTTGAACTATATAATAATATAAACATAACGAATAAGCAGTGACGATAAAGGCGAATCAAGTCCACGCGAGCGGAGCCGCGGGCACAGTTAGTATATATATATATATATATATATATATATATATATATATATATATATATATATATAAGAATAGAAAAGAAAATACAATATGACATATAAGAATAGAAAATAGGTTGAGTTTTAGTAAATAATGTTGATTTGTCTACGCAATATGCACATGCATTTAATTTTTTCCTTTTCTACGGTTTCATTATCTTTTTAAAACTGTCATAGTTGTGATAAAATTTCTTATTTCGAAATTTAACCGCCCATTGTAATCATTTTTTTCAATTTTTGCCCTAAGGTTTAAAGGTGGCATTCCTAAAAACTTGGAAAGTAAAAATAGTATGTTTTTTTTGCAAGTGTGAGTTGTTGAAAAAGTGTGACTGTAAATTATAATTTATTTTAGAGCGGGTGTTGTAGTGATGGTCTAGTTCTCCAAAGGTGTGTTTAATTTTTTTATAGCAAAAAAAGGCTTGTACTTACAAATAGTCCTCTAAAATTTAAGACATCAAGTTAAGAATAAAGGTCAAATGATTTTGTTTTGGCATAGTGTTAAAACCTGCACTGCATTATCATTAAGACCTCCCCAAACTACTACATAATACCATAAAATTGACTGGACTAGTGAGTTGTATACTATTTTTATTATTTTTTCAGATAAGATATTCCGTAACACGTTTTTTTGATATTTTTAGGGTATTAGCTATCTCACGCAATTTCACTTTACGGTCATCCAAAACAAGTTTGTGGATTTTTTTTGATGTTTTCCCCCCATTTAGGCGTCCAGAGCTTTCAGCATCATTTGCATCTCTACAACCGCGTTTTAAACTCAGCATACTAGTAAATGATGAGTGATTTTCCAGGAGCAGAGTCCCCGTAACACTTATCCAACTATTGCTTTGCTTGAACGGTATTTTTTCCAATCAAAAGACAATATTTAATCAACACACAAAATTTGACATTTTCCATTGTTTTGAAAATATTAACAGTAGCGTCACTAAAACCACTGTAACTGAACTAATCGTCGAAATGTCATGACATTTCGACACGTATCGTTTGAAGGTTGGTATTTCCTAAAAATCATATGGATTTTTTTTTAAAAAGGCAAACTTTTCAGTCGACGTGTTAGAAGTTTTTTTCTAATTTCTTAGAGAAGAGTAAACAAATTTTATACTTAACTATTTATAGTCAAACGTATGAGGTAAAAGGAGAAAGAGGAAGAGATTAGAGAGAGTGTTGCGTCCGTTATATCGTGTTTTCTCTTTCTGTGTTTTTAGAGTTTAAAAATCCAAAAATTAGGCTATTTTTTATTACTCTCAAGTTTAATTCAGGACGCGGCTGAAGGGGGTGAGGGTAGTTTAATACTGAGATAATGCACAAATTTTAAGCATAAATATTTATTTAGTATATATATTTACTAGCCGGGCCCGCGGCTCCGCTCGCGTGGTCTTTATTCACAACTATCGTCACTGCTTATTCCTTATGTTACCGAACGTAATAAAATATCTCCCATTATTTCCCCTTATCTCTCAATATTTCTCCTTATCTCCCATTATCTTTACATAATTTCCATTATCTAGGCTTATCTCTGCTCATCTCCCATTTTTTCTCCTTATCTCCCATTATTTCTCCTTATCTTCCATTATCTCACCATAACTCCCATTATCTAGACTTATCTCTGCTTATCTCCCATTATTTCTCCTTATCTACCATTATTTATACTTATATCCCATTATTTCTCCTTATCTCCCATTATCTCACTTTATCTCCCATTATCTAGGCTTATATCGAATTATATAGAACATATGTACGAGTATAAATTTATAAAAAACACGTAAATAAGATAAGTGTTTCTCGAGTGATAAGCGCACTAACGGACAGACAGACAGACAGAGAGACGTTGCATTTTATATATATATTATATTCTTTGCTACATGGCTTTAGGCAGTGTATTGCAAGAGAACGCGCTAGCGGCAAACTTTTCTCCGACTTGATTCACTATTATCGTCACTGCTTATTCCTTATGTCAAAATATATCCTATAACCTAGCCAGTGAACATACGTATGTTTAAAAAAAAAAAAGCACGTAAATCGGATAAGTGGTTCTCCAGTGATAAGCGCACTAACGGACAGACAGACAGAGAGAGCCGTTGCATTTTATATATATTATAGATATTCTTTGCTCCATGATATTGTTCCATATTTAAAGGTTTAGCATGTTTAAAAAAACAAGAACGTAAATCGGATAAGTGGTTCTCCAGTGATAAGCGCACAAACGGACAAACAGACAGAGAGACGTTGCATTTTATATATATTATAGATATCCTTTGCTACATAATATTGTTCCATATTTAGTGGTTTAGGCAGTGTATTGCAAGAGAACGCGCTAACGGAAAACTTTATCGTCACTGCTTGTTTCTCATGTTATCTAACGTAATAAAATATAGTCTATAACCTGGCCAGAGAATATATGTTTGTTTTAAAAAAAAAGCACGTAAATCGGATAAGTAGTTCTCCAGTGATAAGAGCACTAACGTACGGACAGACAGACAGAAAGACGTTGCATTTTATACATATTATAGATATAGATTATTATTATTATATAACCTGGCCAAAGAATATATGTATGAATTTAAAAAAAGACACGTAAATCGGATAAGTAGTTCTCGCGTGATAAACGCACTAAGGGACAGACAGACAGACAGAGAAACATTGCATTTTATATATATATTATAGAATATAGATATTCTGTGCTACATAATATTGTTCCATATTTAGTAGTTTAGACTGTGTGTTGCAAGAGAACGCGCTAGCAGCAAACTTTTTTCCGACTTCCTTCACTATTATCGTCACTGCTTATTCCTTATCCTACCTATCTAATAAAATATAGCCTATAATCTGGCCGGAGAACATATGTGTGTTTTAAAAAAAAAAAGTCGAAAAAAATTTCCACACGGTGGATCTCCAGTTTCCTTACATCAGAGCAGAAATTGGCTAGGAAAGAAATTTCAAGAACATTAAGCTACTCTACAGACAGATGAGAGTTATTTTTGGCTAATTGTCACAGGCGATAAGACTTGTATATTCAGGAGTGGATGCAGTGGGTATATAAAAGTTCTCTACCTCCAAAGAAGGCTGGAACTACAAAGGAATTTTTCTTATTGCACATATAGAAAAGCGGTCCACAAATAACAAAGAGGTTTACATTTTAACCTTTACTGAAGGTTAAAAAAATAATATTAAATTGACATTTTTAAATGACAGAATTTAAAAAATATTTGATGGGTTAAACTATATTTTTTTGAACCTTTGCTACAATTAAAAATATATGATTTTGCAAGTTGTACCTATATCTGAAGCTAAACTCCGATAAGCCGAATTCAAAAAAGAATAACGGTACCACCGACGCCGCTAAGTTCACGGATAAATGATGCTTTGTCAGGTTTAAAAAATAATAAAAATAAAACTTTAAAATATTACTTGTTGTCGTCGTACCTTTCAAGTCATGTATGATGAATTTCCAAATTGTATAATGCCCTTTAAAAATGCATAAATGAATAACGGTTCTTGATGCTCAATTATAATTCATTGTTTGGTACTGTTTAAATAAAAAAAAGTTCAATTTAAGATTATGATTCAGCAATACTGTAAAAATATGACCCTAAGGGTAATGAAAACAACTAGTTTTGGTTTCTTCTATAAAAATAAATCGTAAAATTAGATTAACAATCTATAATCTAATAATGTGCTCCTTTTGCACCTATTCGCACAAAACAAAAAATACTGTATTCGCGAGAAAATCACACTTGAGATTTTTTTCAGCTTTTATTCAGCTCCAAAAACTACAAAAAAATGTAGATATTAAATTGATTCAGCCTTTACACCTCAAGTGGAATTTAATAAACAAGTGTTTAATTTACCATATACTTACTAAAAACAAAGTTTCCAATTTCAGTCTGGTTGTCTGCCGATAACCCTCGAATGAAATGAGATATCGATTTTAAATTTGGTATACATATAAGAAGAATCTTATAGTTTTGGAACGATATCGTTTCAAGGTAAGAGAGTGAACGGTGTGGAGGTCGTTAAATATTGTGTTTTCGTAAGTTCCAGTTCAGTGATTCACTCCGGTTATCCTATACTTAGACTCTTATTTCTTACACCATATTACGAAGGTGTTTTTTTAAGTGTCTGCCTGACTATGAAGAAAAACTCGCAGAACAAAAAAATCTACATAAAAGCTGTCTACACTAATATCTTTCTTAAGTTGTGATATTCCATCCAAAAAACACGTTTTGATTGCGCATCTCTGTGGTCTTGCTTCAGATTTTTGAACTTAAATAAGTCACAGAGCGTTAAATCAGGGGCTATACGAGAGATGTTGTAACTCTAAGCTTTTCAGTAAATAGCTTGCACTGTGCGAACATTGTTTAGGTTTACAATTGTATACCAGTAAGAAATTTGGTTCTCCATGAATTCTGAGGTTTTTCTCCAATGGCCTGTTTCAAGTTGTATCGTTTCCGAACAGAACTTCTTCTTTAATTCGTTGACCTTTTTTTCATATGTTCAACAAGTAAAATTCCTTTGCAGTCCCAAGAAACGGCTACTATCATCTTTCCAGAAGAGTTTCGTATTCTTTGAAAGTCTTCTTCTTCTTCTTTATATTAGGCATTCCTGCCTGTATTTCTTTAATGTATCGTCGCTACAGGTCGTCGTTCCATCTTTTTCGTGGGTGTCCTATACTCCTTCGGCCCACCGGTGATTTATCTCGAGCTGTTTTCACTAATCGTCGTTCGGACATTCTATTTATGTTTTGACTCCATTTTTGTTTTCTGTTTCTTATCCACGTGTTAATGTCCTCTATTTTACATATGTGCCTTACGTTGTCATTTGCTTCTCCATCCCAAAGTGTTCTTCCTGCAATTCTTCTTAATGTTTTCATTGCACTTGTTTTTAAGTATCTTTGAGTTTTGCATATTTTCTGGTCTTGTCTCTGCTATGTAGGTCATCACTTGTCGAACTACATCTATAATAATATATAAAATACAACGTCTCTCTGTCTGTCTGTCTGTCTGTCTCTCCGTTAGTGCGCTTATCACTGGAAAACCACTTATCCGATTTACGTACTTTTTTTTTAAAACATACATATGTTCTCTGGCCAGGTTATAGACTATATTTTATTACGATAGGTAGCATAAGGAATGAGCAGTGACGATAATAGTAAGTGAAGTCGGAAAAAAGTTTTGCCGCTAGCGCGTTTCCTTGCAATACACAGCCTAAACCATTAAATATTGAACAATATTATGTAGCAGAGAATATCTATAATCTATAATATATATAAAATACAATGTCTCTCTGTCTGTCTGCCTGTCCATTAGTGCGTTTATCACGCGAGAACCACTTATCCGATTTACGTGTCTTTTTTTAAATTCATACATATATTTTTTGGCCAGGTTATATAATAATAATAATAATAATCTATACCTATAATATATATAAAATGCAACTTCTCTCTGTCTGTCTGTCTGTCCGTTAGTGCGCTTATTCCTCGAGAACCACTTATCCGATTTGCGTGATTTTTTAAATTCATACATATGTTCTCTGACCAGGTTATAGATATATATTTTATTACATCTATAATATATATAAAATGCATCGTATCTCTGTCTGTTTGTCTGTCTGTCTGTCCGTTAGTGTGCTTATCACTCGAGAACCACTTATCCGATTTACGTGTTTTTTTTTTTAATTCATACATATGTTCTCCGGCCAGGTTATATAATAATAATAATAATGATCTATATAATATATATAAAACGCAACGTCTCTCTGTCTGTCTGTCCGTTAGTGTGCTTATCATTCGAGAACCACTCATCCGATTTACGTCTTTTTTTTTTAATTCTTAATTTAATATATATATCAAAAAAATCTATAATATATATAAAACGTAACGTCTCTCTGTCTGTCTGTCTGGCCATTAGTGCACTTAGCACATAAGAACCACTTATCCGATTTACATGTTTTTTTTTTTTTTATAAAATACAAAGGGAATAAACAGAGACAAAATGCTAATATGTAGGAAAAATGATGGAAATTTAGCAGAAAGGCTGAATAGATGGGCGGAATACTTTAAATAAACATTAAATGGAGATAAAAATGAGGAGTTGAATGAGAAATAGGAAGCAAAATTAACTGAAGGACAGGAGGGAAAAAAATAACAGAAATACTCAGAACCCAAAAAAAAATAAGGCCCCGGGTGGAAATTGTATAACAGTAGAAATAATAAAAGCTGGAGGAGTAGATCTGGAAAATGAAATATGCTGGTTGGTGCAAGAAATATGGGAAACAGAAAAGCTGCCAGTGAGCTGGAGAGAGTCGCTCATTTGTCCAATATACAAAAAAGGAGAAAAAAACTATATGTGCTAATTATATACCAATAGCCTTACTGGATGTCGTGTACAAGATAGTAGTGGTGACTATCAAAAACAGACTAGAAAAGAAAGCCGAGTCTATTCTGGGAGAGTACCAATAGTTCGGTTACAGACCAGATATTTTCGATTAAGCAAAAACCAAGGTAATACCTTAGAACAAAATTTAGCACTACACTTGGTCTTTGTGGATTTCAGAGAAGCATATGACTCTGTAAATAGAGAAAAACTCTACAAGATAATAGAAGAACTTAAAATTCCAAGTAAACTGATTCGCATGATGAGAATGACCCTGAATGACACAGAAAATAGAGTGTTGGTTGAGGGCAAAGTATCAGACAAGTTTAAGGTGAAGAGGGGATTAAGACAGGGGGATCCCGTGTCGACATGTCTATTTAATTTGGTACTAGAGAGGATTATCCGGGAGTCAGAAATAAAAACAAATGGAACGATATACCAACAAACCTGCCAATGCTTGGCCTATGCTGATGATGTAGCAGTGATTGCAAGAGCAAAAGAGAACCTCAAAAAAGCCATAATAAGTAATATAGAAGAAAGGGGAAGGATGAGAGGGCTAAAGATAAATGAGGAAAAAAAACAAAATACATGGAAATTACAAAGAAGAAGGATAATAAAAACAACAAAAGTTTAGATATAATAAACAACTTAGGGAAAAGATATATGTTTGAAAAAGTAGACAAAGTTAATTATCTGGGAGTAACAGTAACAGAGAGTGGACAAGAAAGGACGGAGATACAAGAAAGAATAGCGAAAGGACAGATATGTTTGGGGCAATGAATCCAACATTGAAATCAAAGAATGTATCAAGAAAAGCAAAAGAAAACATATATGCGACGGTTGTCAGACCCACGGTGACATATGAATGCGAAACGTGGAAACTGAACGCAAGAGAAAAGGAGACGTTGGAGGTGTGGGAAAGGAAAGCTCTGAGAAGAATCTATGAAGGAAGGAAAGAAGAGGGACCGTGGAGAAAAAGAACAAACTACGAATTAAAATGCCTATATACGAAACCCCTTATAAGCCAAATCATAAGAAGCCAGCGATTAAGATGGTTGGGACACGTGGCAAGGATGAAGGAAGAAAGACAGGCAAAGCAAGCCCTAATAAGAGGTGTGGTTGGAAGACGAGGCAAGGGTAGACCTCGATCTACATAGATTCAGGCAGTAAAGTAAGATTCGGAGTTGACGGGAATCCCGCACTGGGAAAAGCTAACAGGAGACAAAAAGAAGTGAAGACAAGTATGCAACCAAGCCATGGGCCTCTAAGACCTCTCGAGCTATATAATAATATAAACATAACAAATGAGCAGTGACGATAAAGGTAAATCAAGTCCACGCGAGCGGAGCCGCGGGCACGGCTAGTATTTATATATATGAGATTTTACTTCTGTTCTCAAGTATTTATTTTTCCAAATGATGTCATTCAAGCATCCTCCTATTCTATTGGCTTTTACTATTTGTTCTTTTATTTTCTTCTTCTATGTTGTTGTTATATGATAATTTAATTCCTAAAATATTTAATTATTATCACCTGCTCTGTAATCTGATTATCGATTTCCAGCTTGCACGTTATTGGTTCTTGGAGATAACTACCGATTTTTTTTTTTTCAGCCGATATTTTCTTTGCTGTTGTATTAAACTGATGTAATAATCTCTGCAAGTCATCTTCATTCTCAGCGACTAGGACAGTATTGTCGGCGTAACACAATATTTGTATCTCTTTATAGCCTCTCTTTGTTTTTACCTGTTTAATTATTTCATCCAATATAATGTTAAACAGTAGGGGGACTCAGTGAGTCTCCTTGTCTAATACCAGTTGTTACCTCTATGGGTTCAGTTAACTCCGAATTTACTCTCGCTTCTATTTCTATTTCTTTTGTAAATGTTCTCAATTAATTTTATTTTATCTAATCGAATACGAGGCTGGTTTGAAAAGTCCGTGCAAAGTCCGAGAGATAGCACCACCGGCGCGTATCGAGGTCATGTTTAGTTAGTAGCATCTCTTGAATGAACGCACACCTAGTTTCAGCCATATTGGTCTATTTCTTTGTGTTTGGCATTCGTGTGAATCAAGGAAGTCGAGTGATTTTTCAAGAAATGGACGAAAAAGAATTTCGTGTGGTGATTAAACATTACTTTATGAAAGGCAAAACGCCTCAGGAGACTAAATAGAAGCTTGATAAACATTATCGTGACTCTGCACCTTCGATTAGAACAGTTTATAAATGGTTTTTCAAAATTTTCGGACTGGCCATATGGGCACAAGTGACGCTGAACGTTCTGGACGGCCTGTGGAGGTTACGACTCCAGAAATCATTGATCAAATCCATGATATGGTCATGGATGACAGAAGAGTTAAGGTGCGTGAGATTGCTAGTGCTGTGGGCATCTCGACTGAACGGGTACATAATATTTTGCATAAACATTTGGACATGAGAAAGCTATCCGCAAGACGAGTGCCGCGATTGCTCACGCTTGAACAAAAACGGAATCGTGTGAAGTGTTGCAAGGATGGTTTGCAGCTGTTCCAGAAGAATCCGGAGGACTTTAAGCGTCGTTTTGTCACTGTGGATGAAACATGAATACATTACTATTCTCCTGAGACCAAACAATAATCTAAACAATGGGTTACCAAGGGGGAATCTGCACCAAAAAAGGCGAAGACCGTTCCTTCGGCCGGAAAGGTTATGGCGACTGTATTTTGGGATTCGCAAGGGATAATCCTCATCGACTATCTGGAAAAGGGTAAAACTATTACAGGTGAATATTATTCATCGTTATTGGACCGTTTGAAAACCGAGCTGCAAGAAAAACGCCCGCGATTGGCCCACAAGAAAGTCCTTTTCCATCACGACAACGCACCAGCACACACCTCAGCAGTTGTGGTCGCAAAATTAATGGAAATAGGATTCCAACTCGTTTCACATCCCCCTATTCTCCAGACTTGGCTCCCTCGGACTACTATTTGTTCCCAAATTTGAAGAAATGGCTGGCGGGACAAAGATTTTATTCAAACGAGGAGGTGATTGCAGACACTAATGGATATTTTGCAGACTTGGACAAATCCTATTATTCGGAAGGGATCAATAAACTAGAACATCGTTGGACGAAGTGTATAAGCCTAAAAAGGAGACTATGTCGAAAAATAAAAAAGGTTTACCCCAAACACATAAGTAGTTTTTATTTTTGCACGAACTTTTCAAACCAGCCTCGTATTCTTGTCATAAAGTGTGTGCACTACGTCTTGCAGCTGTACTCTATCAAATGTTTTTACCAAATCTATAAAGCATAAGAACGCTGGTCTGTTATACTCAATTGATTTTTCAGTAATTTATCCGAATACAAATACTGCGTCGTTACAGGATCTTTCGCTCCTGAATCCTTGTTATTCTTCGGAAAGCTGTATAAGTAGAGTTATTTTATTAGTAACAATTTTTGTCGTCAGTTTTAAAGTTGTGCTCAAGAGATTAATTCCTCGATAATTATTCGAATCGGTTTTTTTCTTCTTTTTTGAAAAGTGATATCATTATGCTTGTTCTCCATTCTTCTGATATTTGCGATCCCTGTATGATTTGGTTTATGACCTTTGTCAATTCTTTAGTCAATTTTACTACTCCGTACTTTTGTATTTCGTCCTTACCAGCTGATTTCCGGTTTTTTAATTTTTTGAGAGCTTCTTCCACCTGTTTATCATCTATTTCTGATGTTTCGTTGATTACTATTTCTGGTGTTTCGGATGCCAAATTTTCTGTTGTATTATACAATTGCTTTATATAATTATCCATGTATCTTTTTCGATGTATCTTACTTCTATTAATTCTTTCATTTCCTTTCGCTGTCCACGCATCATTCTTCAAATTTCCTTTTGTGTACCCCAAAAGTCATGTTCCATTTCTTTAGAGAGTTCTTCTCAGTGTTCCATTTTCTTTTTAGTGTTCCGTACCGAACACTTATAAGATCACTTCGGTGTCTGTCCGTCTGTCACACCCGATTTTCTCCGAAACTATTTGTCATAGAAAGTTGAAATTTAGTAATAATATAGGAATTGATGGCCTCATCAGAGTCATGTAGTTTTGAAAGTTAAATTTTGACTTAAGGGGTTAGTTTTGGGGGGTGAAATCGGAAGTGAAAAAAAAAATTTTTACTAGTTAATCGAGTGTGGTGTCAAATGAAAGCTTGTGAAAACACGAGTAATATATATATATATATATATATATATATCTATATATATATATATATATATATATATATATATATATATAATGTAATACTTGCGCGCACTTTTCTTTGTATTATTTTTAAAAAATCGCGAAAAATCGCTGTCCATCCGCCTTATCTCGAAAAGTACTTATCAAAAAATTTCGAAAACATTTTGGAATATTCTCCACGGGGTGTAGATTGAACGAAAATTATCACGAATGCATTACCTGTAATAATTTATCTGGTATATAAAAAAAAACCAGAAATTTCAAGGTCATCAATTTTCAGTAAAGATTGGCAATAAATTTTGTTGAAAACATATTTGGAGTGTGTTTTGTGAAGTCACTGATCATTTTATACTTCCGTTACAACAGTTGACCGGTTATTTCTCACTAGAGCGTTTGGAAGTGGCTATTTTTGATAAAACCATGGCATCAACTCCTGCTACTGCTACTCGGGTCTCATCGGCTGTGGCAATTTGCAAGAAATAACTCTCACCACACTTAGATCATTAAGCTTCCGAGAGACTACTGGGTAAATAGTTTTTTAATGAAACCGTCAACTTTCTGTACATATTTACGCGTAACATTTGGAGATCGACAGTATATTCCTGAACTGTACATGGCTCTTACATTATATCCTATAATAATGTTACTTAATGTTGATAGTATGTTTCTTGTGCCGGTTAACTCTATACGTTCATGCAAGTAAAGATTAGATCGTGATGAAAAAATGTTACACTTTCAAGTCTACGTTCTCATGGTATGGTGAAAAGTTCTGTTTATAGTTCTTGTGTTTCCTTAGAGCGCGTTCTTAATGAGTAGCAATCGATGAATTTCTTTCTCACACCTTTATTATCAACGCCGGTAAGCCCAAAGGCTTCATACATTAACGATCTGCTATATGGATGTAGCCTGCTTAATTTCTACCAGAGCGGATAATGCTGGAAATACACGCTGTACAACCTTTTCCCAGTATTTTTAGTGTTCCGTACGGAACACTTATAAGATCACTTCGGTGTTTGTCTGTCTGTCGGTCACACACCCATTTTCTCCGAAACTATTTGTCATAGAAAGTTGAAATTTGGTAATAATATAGGAATTGATGGCCTCATCAGAGCTATGTAGTTTTGAAAGTTAAATTTTGACTTAAGGGGTTAGTTTTGGGGGGTGAAATTGGAAGTGAAAAAAAAAATTTTTTACTAGGCAATCGAGTGTGGTGTCAAATGAAAGCTTGTGAAAACACGAGTAAAATATATATATATATATATATATATATATATATATATATATATATATATATATATATATACAGTCCCTGGCCAAATTATTAGACGCACTGCAAGATTTCATGTAAAATATTAATTAGCGAGTGATATTGTACCGTTTTATTATTTTAAATTGATTTGTTTTTTATTTTTTATATTATCCAATCAATTACCTATTTATTTGACATAAATAAAACAGCATTAATTTAGAAAAGCATAAGTTTATTAAGTTTTAAAGAAAAGTGAAATTAATGTTAGTAAAAGTCAATATTTAGTTGAGCCACCTTTAGCCGCTATCAAAGCTTTAATTCTGCGCGGCATGCTATCAATGCAAGATTGTACTGTCTCCTGCATTTGAGGATGATGATTCCACACATGAATAATCTTTTCTAGGAGCTGGGTTTTGTTGGTAATCACATCTTTAGCCACTTCTCTTTTCATCAGCTCCCACACATTTTCAATGGGGTTCATATCAGAGCTATTACCCGGCCAATCCAACAGAGGGATATTTTTTTCTGCCAAAAAAAGCTTTAACAGACCGAGCAGTGTGGCAAGCTCCATCTTGCATGAAAGTGAATGGTTCCCCATTTGGAAACCATTCTCTGAGCTGCGGAATCAACCGATTTTGTAATACTTCTTTGTACTGATCTTGCCTCATTATTCCTTTGACGACGTACAGACGTCCAGTACCCTTGCCGCTAATGACTGACCAAATCATCACTTTGGTGGGATGTTTAACCGTCGGGACGACACAATCAGGATGAAACTTTTCTCCATGACGACGACGCACATACTGAGCTTTATTCTGCAAAATTTCGAATGTGCTTTCGTCACTGACGCAGACCTGTCAAAAATAGGAAAAATATATAAACTTCCATGTTTATTTGCTTTATTTAACTGAAAATGATAATAATGTATCAATTATTGATTAAATTGCTGTATCTTACCGATCTCCAGAAGTCCACATCTTTGTCTTGCCATTGTTTGGCCCACTTCAGGCGCTTTGCTTTCATTGCAGCTGTTAACTTGGGCTTCCTGGCGGGCGACAGACCTTAAAATCTAATTCTTTCAATTTTCTTCGAACAGTGCGCTCAGAGGCATTTACGCTAGCATCCTGGAGTTGTGATTTTATTACCTTTATGGTAGCAAATCTGTTTTCTACACAAATTTTCTTCAAACATCTCTCTGACCGTGGAGTGAAAATTGGTTTTCTACCGCATCTTTTCTTTCTTTTCGGGCTTAATTCCTTCCCTGACTCAATTTTCTTTTTTATGCGTCGTACACTAGCTTCAGAAACCTCCAATCTTCGTGATATTTCTCGGTTTGTAAATGTTTTCGCAATCACAAGGGCCTTCACTTCAGCTTTTTTACGTGGTGAAAGATCACCTTTTCTACCCATAATGAAAATAGTCCAATTACTTTTTTAAAACACTGCATACAAAATAAACTAATAACTGAGTAGTATAAAACTGTTAAACAAACAATCACAGTCCATAAAGCCACAGAAACACGTCCGTACCTGACTCGATTCCGATCACGACTGATACAGGTTTGTACTTGTTTACGTTCTTGTATCACTTTGTCAACACAGTGTTGCCATATGTTAAAAATAAATACAAATATGTAGTCTACAACAATTCTTTTAAATAAAAATCAATAATATTGTAGTTTAAATATACCATTATTGCATAAAAACTCTTAAGAAACATAAAATTACTAAAAAAAATACAGTGCGTCTAATAATTTGGCCAGGGACTGTATATATATATATATATATATATATATATATATATATATATATATATATATATATATATATATATATATATATATATATATATATGTATATATATATATATATATATATGTAATACTTGCGCGCACTTTTTTTGTATTATTTTTAAAAAATCGCGAAAAATTGCTGTCCACACGCCTTATCTCGAAAAGTACTGATCAAAAAATTTTGAAAAAATTCTGGAATATTCTCCAGGGGGTGTAGATTGAACGAAAATTATCACGAGTGCATTACCTTTAATAATTTATCTGGTATATAAAAAAAACAGAAATTTCAAGGTCATCAATTTTCAGTAAAGATTGGAAACAAGCTTTGTTGAAAACTCATTTGGGGTGTGTTTTGTGAAGTCACTGATCATTTTATACCACCGTAACAACATTTTTTATTTTAAAAGCAATCAACGTACGAGACACTAATTGTGCAAGTTCAACTTGCACTTTACCGGTTATTATTTTTATATGGAGAACCTCATTTCTTTGACAGGACGGTGTTTCCTACCTAGCACAATTTATAGCGACTCAAGTCCAACGCGAATCGCTTTTTCCGCACACGCGTCGCTTCTGTAGCGCTTTAAGGATTTTTCCGCAGCACGTGTCCTATGCTTATAAAAAAAGTCCAATTGATCTTGAACAACACCTAGGGAATTAACAATGAAATTAATACTATTTTCTTGTAATTTTTATTTTCTCATTTCTATTTTCAGTTTTAAAAAGCACTATAGAAAGAAACAATATAAAGACCAAATAGAAAATTTACTAAATAAAATTTACGAAAAAATTATAGGCACACCTAGGATACAAGTTTCAACTTACAAAAGACTAGAAAACTTATATTTGCTTTGTGTGTATGCTTTTCCAGATAATTTTACAAAAATTAAGGATACAAAATAAATTTTGGATGGTTGTAGCTTCGACTTGATGGAAATTCATTATAAATATATAATAAAAGACTGTTTTTAGGCAATTTCCACTGGTTTATTTAAATTGCGATGACGCGTTTCGCTGTCGATGCAGCTTCTTCAGATCTACATTTTACACTGTCAAGTTAGGTTTAATGTTCACAATTTTATATAATTTCTTAATTATAATATTACATCTAATTAAATTACATTGATAGTATTGAAAAACCCACACAGATTTGGAATTAGGAGAATAAATTCAATAATGGTGAATTGCTTAAATCTACCTGGTTGTTGAGTAAAGTACCTGTAGTCCTTAATCGATTTATTTGCATTGTCTCTAAACGGTTTAGTTTTAAACCTTTTTGTTGGGTGTGTAAAATTTTGAAATTCGTGTTACAAGTGTGATTTTCTGTTAAAAGATGATTAGCATATGTTGAACTGGATTTTCTATGGATGAAACTTTTTTCGTGTTCTGTAATTCTTTGTATAAATGTACGTCCAGTTTGTCCTATGTATGTTTTAGGACATGAACCACATGTTAATTGATAAACCCCTGATTTATTGTCTTTATTGATTTGTGGTTTGTAGTTTTTAAGTAATTAATTAAAGTAAATAAAGTTATAAAAATGGACATTATTAATTTATTAAGAACTTGCCTAAGACAAAATTATTTTTCATTTAACAATTCATTCTATAAAAGTAAGGATGGGTTAATTATGGGGAGTCTATTAAGTCCATTACTTGCCGAAATTTTCATGGACAGTATTGAAACAATGATATTTAACAACCATAATAACAATAGTAATAATTGTCTATACTGGTATCGATACGTAGATGATATAATTGTATGCTTTACAGGTACGGACAGACAATTAACTCACTTTTTACAGTATATTAATTCTTTACATAGAAATATCAGTTTTACAATGGAAGAAGAAGTCGAAGGGAAAATCAATTTCCTAGACTTAACAATCAGTAAAACCATGAAAAAACATGAATTTGCAATATATCACAAACCTTGTCATACAAATACCACAATTCACAATAGTTCTCACTAAACTCGCAGCTTATCATAGTTTTGTACATAGACTAACTAATATACCCTTATCAGAGGAAAATTTTACTAAAGAATTAAACTACATAAATAAGTAGCCTTTAACAACGGTTATTCGGTTACTTTAATCAATAATATCGTTAGGAAAAAACTTAGAAACAAGGCAATCTCAGAAATATACCCACGTTTTAAGGACAGAAATACCACATTTAAATGCTTAACCTATTTCGGCAAACCAACGGAAAAACTGGGGAAATTTTTAAATCAAAAAAATACCAACATAGCTTACAAGACTAACAATACTATAGGAAAATATTTAAAAAACTACAAACCACAAATCAATAAAGACAATAAAACAGGGGTTTATCAATTAACATGTGGGTCATGTCCTAAAACATACATAGGACAAACTGGACGCACATTTATACAAAGAATTACAGAACACGAAAAAAGTTTCATCCATAGAAAATCTAATTCAACATATGCTAATCATCTTTTAACAGAAAATCACACATTTAACAAGAATTTCAAAATTTTACACACCCAACAAAAAGGTTTCAAACTAAACCTTTTAGATACAATGCAAATAAATCGATTGAGGACTACAGGTACTTTACTCAATGACCAGGTAGATTTAAGCAATTCACCATTATTGAATTTATTTTCCTAATTCCAAATCTGTGAGGGTTTTCCAATACTATCAATGTAATTTAATTAGGTGTAATATTATAATTAAGAAATTATATAAAATTGTGAACATTAAATCTAACTTGACAGTGTAAAATGTAGATCTGAAGAAGCTGCATCGACAGCGAAACGCGTCATCGCAATTTAAATAAACCAGTGGAAATTGACTAAAAACAGTCTTTTATTATATATATAAAATAAATATAAAATATTTCTAAAAAAAGTTGTTATTAAACAGATTTGAGTACTTTTTTCTGTTGTTAATTCAAATTTCTTAATAATAAAAAAACTTTGAGCTACAAATGATTTCTGAAATATAAAAACAAAAAAAACAAGTTAAATATCTACATAGAATTTTACTAAAATAAAAACCAACTTGGACCCACAAAAAGATTAAAGTTATTTTAAAGGCCTGCAGAATTTGACGCCTATGGACAATACTTTTCAAAACAATTTCAGGTGTTGAAGGAGACTGATTACATTATATGACTAATCTAAATTTCGTTTAATTTTTTTTTTTCAACAAATAAAATTATAAAAATACTGTTTTTTTTTATGTTAAAAAGCGTCTTGACTAAAAAAATTACCAACATTTGGCGCAATTTCCTTGTTACGCGATGGTCTTAACCCAGTTTGTGTTCCTTTGTTTCCTATTAGTAATATAAATCTGTAGTGTATTTGTTTGGAGTTGATAGTAGAATTCATGTTGGGGTGCGCCCAAAAAAAAAAAGAGATTTCTTATGCATTTTACTGGATTTTGCTGCCTGTTTTGAATTATTTTTAAGGGTTCACCCTATTTTGGGCAGAAAAAACCTCTGCTATACAATAGAGTCATAAAATGTAAATGAGGGTTCATCGGTAGCATAGCCGGTCGAGCGTAACCTGCTTTTAGTGTTTAATAAATAAAATTATTTTAAAAATAAAGTTATAGAAATACAAGATTTATTACCAAAAATTTTCTAATCTATAGATCTGTATAAGTACAAATTCACAATTCACGACATATACGTACTTTAACTACAATCAAAAACAATCATCATCTTCAACATCTGAAGACTCGACTTCTCTTAAATTGATAATTAAGGGTTCTATTTCCACAGTTTCTTTATTTTCTTCTTCTTCATGTTGAATGGCATTTTTCCAATTATCCTCTTTAATCCTCTCTATTTCGGCGAATAAAAATTGCCTTACGTCTTGAAGTTTGAACGTGGTGTTTTCCCTTTTATTTGTGCCCAAATTAGCCCTATGGGATTCAATTCGCAATGATATGGAGGTAATCTAAGCACTGTGATATTCCATTCCTTTGCCATCTCATCGACTGCGTATTTCTTGAACGGTGCCTTATTTTGTTTCGCAATTTTAAGAAGTTCCGCTTTTAACATACCATCTTTATGTTTGAGATTTTTGTCTCTTATCCATTGAAGAATATCCGTTTTCTTCCATGAATTTGTCGCCAGTCGTTCTAATAATCGAGAATAGTATAGGGCATTGTTCAATATAATATAACATCATCATCATCAACATCGGCCGTCATCTTCTCATGGTAATCTTCAGTTGACTTTGATTCGAATTCTAAAAACCCCCGTTTTCACTACCAATATGTGCTATAATTAGCATGCGACTTTTTCCTGAAGAAGGTTCTAATCCAGTTGACCAACTTTCCATAAAAGCTTATTTGGCATTCTTAATGTTTTTGTCAATCCAGAATTTTTTCACTGTGTTTCCCTCATTAACCCAAGTCTCATCTAAATAAAAAATATGTTTTTCTTCGGCTCGAAATTTTCTGATTGCTCGTAGATATTATCTTCTCCAACAAATTATTTCTGTTTTATCAATAAGAACAGATTTTTCTATTGTGTTTTTCCCAATGGAAATTCAGGTTGCTTTATTTTTATACTTACACAGAATATTTTTATTGCTTACTTAGGTACTTAGGCACCTACCTACCGATAAGCTCTTTGGTTAATTATATTCCAATAACTGCTAAAATCTCAAATAATTTTATTGTTCCTATTATCACTAAGTTTTACAACACTGTAGATTTCTAGTTCTTAAGAATTGTTAATTGTACTAGTTTAGACCTTTATCATACAAATAAGATTTTTAGTTTCATCATTCACTCATTAAAATAAACTTTGAAATGCGTTGATTTATATAACTTATTCTAAAGTTTAGAAGGCGTGTAATAAAATATTTTTTAGAAAAAGGTCGCACTGTTGTATAGAGATAGAAAATAAAGGTGATTAAAACTAAAAATGCAAATAATTGGCAGAGAAATTTCGGAGGCTTATGGTTTATGACATTCTAATGTTTATAACTCATGTCGTGTGCTATCAACTCCAAGCAAATGAACTATAGTGATTTCAGTTTATTAGTTCATCAATCAAAATATTTTACATATTCCCCCATTAAATTTCCTATAAATGTCGCGACATGAGCCCTGTGTCATTTTACTCCATTCGCCTAGACTAAATATTTGTTTTGTCCTTTCATAGTATTCACCGTCTATCCAAAAAGGTTCTCGGATTGCCTTATTAAAAAAACAGAAAACTTAAAAGTGAATTTTTTATTACTTCAGATAATCTACATAGTCCACTCCGACGTTCAGAATGTTCATACAACCATATGAAACTGTTTAAAAAATCTTCAGATCATGGTTTAACTCCCGCATCACAATGACTTAATGTCCTCCAAATCGTCATAGCGTTGACCCTTCATGTGGAGTTTAATTTTTGGAAATAAAATAAGTCACTAAGGGCTAAATCAGGTGAATAACGAGGGTGGTGGAGTACGGATACTTGTTTTCACGCCAAAAAAACTGCATCACAATCCCAGCCGTATGCGCGAGTACCTTGTCATAAAATAAAAAAAAATCCTTTGCGTTTCGTCTTCTTGCAAAGTTGGTACATGACGTTCACGTAGCACCTGGTCACCCGGGAACAAATTCTTTGTGGATAATTCCGTGAGCGACGATCGTTTCCTTTGTTCTTGACATTGTCAGTCGCACTTTCTTCGTACTTTGCCGTTTTGCCTCTCATCGCCCTTGATTATTTTCTGCAGATGCAGTGAAGTCTCGGCTGGCATCTACCCGTTGCTGTTTTTGTTCGGGTGTCAGGCTGTGAGGAACAAACTTTGCACATACTTTCCTCTGGTTCTAAAAATTCCGGACAGTGAACACTTGATTTAGAGTTGTTAAGCTCTGCCGTCATCAATCCCTATAAAAGCTGGCGGTCGATTTAAAGAAGATGTTGAATTTTAACACCGTTTGCGTCTGCTGAACTTGTACTGAGACACCCTGACCTTGCATCATCGTCGAGCGACTCCCGCCTTTCCTTAAAGAGTTTAAACTATTTAAACACTTATGAACGCAATAAACAATTAGCACTGTAATCTTTTTTCAAAGATTCAAATGTCTCCAGTCATTTACCCAGTTTCACATGAAATTTGATCACTCTTCCATCACACTTCTGTGACACAACGACTACGACACATACAGTTCACACTTCTACTACTCAGCACTGACTGATCACAACTGGCTGGTCGAATGCAATAGTGTTGTTTACAGATAAGAAATCAAGCTACTGTTGTTTATGAGATGGCGCTGCTTCGAGGCCGGGAAAAAATTAGTCTGGGAACTTCTTGGACAGACGATGTAAACTTAAAGAAGAGGGCAACTTACTTGTAATACTTAAACGTTCCATTTCATCAATATTGATAGTTTTGAACCTTTACGGTACGCTACTAAAAATACTCTAAATTGCATTTATTTGTTAACTTTATAGTTTAATAGTTATAGCTGCCCAGACTATATAATCAACAATCAAGTAAAATTTGAATCAACGAAAACCCAGGCGTCAGTTTCTCCTGAAAAACTTTACGTTACGCAATCCGACATAGTTACACCGAAATACCCTATTGCATTACTATTGTTCCTCATCTTGCTAAGCATTAACTTGAGGGCAATATATCTTGGCATGGTCTTGTTGCATGGACGGCAAAGAAACCTTCTCAAAAACGTTCATATTAGAAAGTTATACGTATATTCGCCAGTAGCTTTTAATTCTTTACAAAACTGAAATTCGACTATCGATTCCGTATTTAGAGTTTTGCTTCCAAATTTCTGCATTTTTTAGATTATATGTATACAGGGTCTCCCAGTATTTCGTGTACATAGAGTTACTGCGGATTTCTGTGATGAAAATATGACCATTTAACTCAACTTACCTTAGTCCAAAAATTCGTAATTTTTGAGATACAGGGTGTCAAAGTTACACTTTTATTTTAGTTTTTCTTAAGTAGCTTTCTTAATAATTATACTATTTGTACAAGATTTGGTACTAAGGGGTTTTCTGAGCTCACAGTTTTCTTGTAATAATAATAATAATAATAATAATAAAGACTTACCATCGAGAGGAAGGCAGGAGGAAGAGGAATTATAGACATCCGATCATTACACACAAAACAAATACAAACACTTAGGAAATTCTTTCACAGCAAGCAAACCAGCCTCCACACAGCGACAGGGAAAGCAGACAAAAACTACACACCTCTCGACTTAGCCCGGGCAGACCACTCAGCAGACACACACAGTCACACCCAATTACAACAGGAAAAGCTGAAAACGTGGTCAGAGAAAACACTCCACGGAAAACACAGATACCACATAGAACAAGACCACGTAAATAAAAAACAATCATACACCTGGTTACGGGATGGGCAGCTATTCCCTGAGACTGAAGGTTTCTTACTTGCCATCCAGGATAAAGTCATATTAACCAGAAACTACCAAAAGCATATCATCAAAGACCCGACTATTACAGAGGACAGATGTAGGAAATGCCACCAGCAGAAAGAAACGATCGAACACATAACGAGCGGATGTAAAATATTGGCCGGAACGGAGTACACAGCCAGGCATGATTCAGCTGCCAAAGTGGTTCACCAAGCACTAGCCACAACATACAGACTCATAGAAAACACAGATCCCTACTACAAATACACGCCAACATCCATACTTGAGAATGAAGATTACAAGCTCTACTGGGATATCGGTATCCATACAGATAAAACAGTCTCCGCCAATAGACCCGATATTACTTTTCAGTGCAAAAAAGGAAAAGTCACCTATCTGATTGACATAGCTGTCCCCAACGACACAAACATCCAAGCGAAATACACAGAAAAAATTTTCAAATACATAGACCTTGCAACGGAAATAAAAAGGTTATGGAGACAGGAAAAAGTCATCATTGTCCCCCTCATTATATCAGCCACAGGCCACAGGCCACAGTGATTTTGAAAACATGTAACATTGTCAGGTCATTCCTTAATACGGAATAGTAATAGCGTTTGTGCTGACTTGGTTTTGGCCCGTCAGCCAAACATGGAACCACATTGATCAAATGTGAGAAAGAAGAACTTTTTGTAATAATAATAATAATAACCCCACACACCCCACAACAAGAAATCCCATCCCTCGTTTAATCTTCAGACAGAGCACGCAACCAATCCTCAACACACTAAACAAGCACATAATATCTCAGTATATAACAGACTTAAGCACAATCGAAGACATTCACACAATAATATACGCAGCAGCAATCACCACTCTAACACAAAATAATCAAAAACTCCCTCAACGACAAGGAAACCCCAACAGGACAAAACCAAAATTCAAATGGCAAATAAGAATAGAAAACAAAATCAACAACATCAGGAGAGATCTAGGACATCTTACCCAGTTTATAAGCGGGAACGCGTCCAAACGTGTCACACAGGGGGCAAACAAGATCAAATCTAAGTCTCCCCCAACAGAACACTGCCAGAAATCCTCGATACTTTGAAACAAAAACTATCTGTATATGCCGCAAGACTCCGTAGATACAAAGAATCAAATGAGAGGAAAGACACCAACAACCTCTTCCGAAGAAGCGAAAAACAGTTCTACCGGAAAACTATGTACAACAGACAGATAGCAGTGACTGAAGCACCAAACAAACAAGAACTCACAGATTATTGGAAAAGTATCTGGTCAGAACCCAAACTACACAATAATAACACCCCCTGGATCAAAGCCGAAGAAGACAAACATAAACATGTGACAGAACAAGAAAATACCACATTTAATACACAAGAAATTACAGAAACTATCAAACACACACACAACTGGAAATGTCCTGGAATAGACAATATACAAAACTTCTGGTACAAACAGTTTACCACCACACACGAAGCACTCACACACCAAATCAACAAAGCCATTCTACAACCACACACATTTCCCACTTTCCTCACACAAGGAATAACATACGTTAAACCCAAAAGCTCAGACACCACAAACCCGTCAAACTACCGACCTATCACCTGTCTTCCAACCCTATACAAGATCATCACAGCCACAATTTCGAAGAAAATAGAACAACACCTAACAGACAACAATATCCTCACAGAAGAGCAGAAGGGATGCAGGAAAAATAGTCGAGGATGCAAAGAGCAGCAAACCAGAAAAGAACACAGAAACCTTCACATCGGTTACATAGACTATAAAAAAGCCTTCGACTCCATACCCCACAGCTGGTTAATCAGGGCCCTAGAAATCTATAAAATCAACCAACACCTCAGGCAGTTTCTCGCGCAAATTATGAAAACATGGAAAACCAAAATACGCCTAGAAACACAAACCGAACGGATCCAAACAGAAGAGCTGTACATCAGACGGGGTATATTTCAGGGAGACTCGCTCAGTGCTCTATGGTTTTGCCTCTGTCTCAATCCACTCTCAAATATACTAAACAGAACAGAGCATGGCTTCAATATCAGACACCAAAAAGTGAATCAACATAAAATAAACCACCTCCTATATATGGACGACATAAAACTCTACGCTGCCACACAAACACAGCTGAAAGAACTCCTCAAAATCACAGAAATATTCACCTTAGATGTCAATATGGAATTTGGTATAAGTAAATGCAAAGTGCTCCACATCAACAAAGGCCAATGGAAGTGCCACCATGAGACAGAAACCATCAACAATGAAACGCTCGATAACATGTTCGATAAAGAAACATACAAATATCTAGGTTTCCAACAAAGCACCAAACTCAACCACACTCACATCAAAACAGAGCTCAGAACCGAATTGAAAAACAGACTGACGAAACTTTTGCAAACAAAACTCAACTCTAAGAATCTCACTAAAGCCATCAACACGTTCGCTATACCTATACTCACATATTCATTTGGTATCATCAAATGGTCACAAACAGACATAGAAAATATTCACATCCTTATACGATCTCAATTCACCAAATACAGGAAATTACACCCCAACGCATGCAAAGAAAGACTTACCATCGAGAGGAAGGCAGGAGGAAGAGGAATTATAGACATCAGATCATTACACACAAAACAAATACAAACACTTAGGAAATTCTTTCACAGCAAGCAAACCAGCCTCCACACAGCGACAGTGAAAGCAGACAAAAACTACACACCTCTCGACTTAGCCCGGGCAGACCACTCAGCAGACACACACAGTCACACCCAATTACAACAGGAAAAGATGAAAACGTGGTCAGAGAAAACACTCCACGGAAAACACAGATACCACATAGAACAAGACCACGTAAATAAAAAACAATCATACACCTGGTTACGGGATGGGCAGCTATTCCCTGAGACTGAAGGCTTCTTACTTGCCATCCAGGATAAAGTCATATTAACCAGAAACTACCAAAAGTATATCATCAAAGACCCGACTATTGCAGAGGATAGATGTAGGAAATGCCACCAGCAGAAAGAAACGATCGAACACATAACGAGCGGATGTAAAATATTGGCCGGAACGGAGTACACAGCCAGGCATGATTCAGCTGCCAAAGTGGTTCACCAAGCACTAGCTACAACATACAGACTCATAGAAAACACAGATCCCTACTACAAATACACCCCAACATCCATACTTGAAAATGAAGATTACAAGCTCTACTGGGATATCGGTATCCATACAGATAAAACAGTCTCCGCCAATAGACCCGATATTATTTTTCAGTGCAAAAAAGGAAAAGTCACCTATGTGATTGACATAGCTGTCCCCAACGACACAAACATCCAAGCGAAATACACAGAAAAAATGTCCAAATACACAGACCTTGCAACGGAAATAAAAAGGCTATGGAGACAGGAAAAAGTCATCATTGTCCCCCTCATTATATCAGCCACAGGCCTTACACCAATAACATTCACACCACATTTAGTGCAATTGGGACTCAACACAGACATACACAGAAACATTCAAAAGTCAGTGATTTTGAAAACATGTAACATTGTCAGGTCATTCCTTAATACGGAATAGTAATAGCGTTTGTGCTGACTTGGTTTTGGCCCGTCAGCCAAACATGGAACCACATTGATCAAATGTGAGAAAGAAGAACTTTTTGTAATAATAATAAAAATGAAGATTACAAGCTCTACTGGGATATCGGTATCCATACAGATAAAACAGTCTCCGCCAATAGACCCGATATTACTTTTCAGTGCAAAAAAGGAAAAGTCACCTATCTGATTGACATAGCTGTCCCCAACGACACAAACATCCAAGCGAAATACACAGAAAAAATTTCCAAATACACAGACCTTGCAACGGAAATAAAAAGGCTATGGAGACAGGAAAAAGTCATCATTGTCCCCCTCATTATATCAGCCACAGGCCTTACACCAATAACATTCACACCACATTTAGTGCAATTGGGACTCAACACGGACATACACAGAAACATTCAGAAGTCAGTGATTTTGAAAACATGTAACATTGTCAGGTCATTCCTTAATACGGAATGGTAATAGCGTTTGTGCTGACTTGGTTTTGGCCCGTCAGCCAAACATGGAACCACATTGATCAAATGTGAGAAAGAAGAACTTTTTGTAATAAATAATAATAATACTTTATTTGCATAATAACTTGTACAAATCATGTTAAACAAACCTAACCTGCACATCGTCTTTGCATCGTCAAATACAGTTGAAAATAAAATAATTATAAAGGGTGATTCATTTAGAGGTACTTTTTGTGATGGGGATTTAATTGCAGATTGCGCATGCGTCGTGTCAACTGAAGTGGCATTCCTGTTCAGTAGTGTTTGACAATTCATAATGGAAAGACTTAGCCCGGCACAGCGTCTACAAATTGTTCAACTTTATTACGAAAATGGGCGTTCCACGAGGAATGTGTATCGGGCGCTTAGAGCAACTTATGGTCCACATAATCGGCCTACCGAACGCCCAATTCGCTCTACCATCAATAAGTTTGAGACCCAATTTTCATTATTGGATAATGCTCGACCGAATAGACCACATCCAGCACGTAGTGAAGAAAATATAGGGGCGGTAGCGGAGAGTGTACGCGAAGACCGTGAAGTGTCGATTCGTCGCCGTTCTCAACAGCTTGGCCTGTCATATTCAACAACTTGGCGTATTTTACGTAAGGATCTTTCTTTAAAAGCATACAAAATTCAACTAGTGCAACAACTGAAGCCGACCGACCTTCCGAATCGTTTCCGTTTTAGTCGTTGGGCTCTTGACAAGCTTGCAGAAGATCCATTGTTTTCGAGAAAAATTTTGTTCACCGATGAGGCCCATTTTTGGCTTAATGGGTTCGTGAATAAACAAAATGCCCGTATTTGGGGTGATGAACAACCTGAAGAGGTTCAAGAGCTGCCATTAAATCCAGAAAAAACAACTGTTTGGTGTGGTTTATGGGCCGGTGGAATAATCGGTCCATATTTCTTCAAAACAGAGGCCGGCCGGAATGTTACTGAGAATGGTGACCGTTATTGCGCCATGATAACAGACTATTTGATGCCAGAAATTGAAGCCCGTGGTCTCGACGAAATTTGGTTCCAACAAGATGGCGCCACTTGCCATACAGCCCGTGAAACCATGGCTTTACTGCGAGAGCAATTCGGCGAACAGATCATTTCACGCTTTGGACCAGTGAATTGGCCGGCTAGATCATGTGACATCACACCTCTTGACTTTTTCCTTTGGGGCTATGTAAAGTCCAAAGTCTACATGGATAAGCCAGCTACAATTGAGGCATTGGAGGCCAATTTTACTCGAGTCATTGGCCAAATACCACTCGAAATACTCACACGCGTCATTGAAAATTGGAACTTCAGAATGGACGTTGTTAACCGTAGTCGCGGACAACATTTGAAAGAAATTATCTTTAAGAAATAATTGTAAAGAATAGTTCTTTTATATGATAATAAAGATTATAAAATAAAATTGTTTTTATTCATTTTTTTTTATTTAAAAAAAAGTACCTCTAAATGAATCACCCTTTATATGTAAGTGAATTAAAAAATAATAAAATCGATAACCAAACAGACAATAATAAAAGACAATATACATACTCAAATTGCCCCAAAGTACTCACTGTAATTGTACGGGCGTATTGATATTAATAGTTTTTTTTTATTTTATGTTTAAATTTATGTGTGGATAGACTTTTGAAACTATCTGGAAGGTGGTTGTAAAATTTTTCAGCAGAGACAATAAAACTCTTACGAGTTACAGTCAGCCTGTGCCGAGGAATGATGATCTTATTTTTATTTCTTGTTTCATAATCGTGGATATCATCATGTGTTGTTAAGGAATCCAGGTTATTTTTAACAAAAGACAGGCATTGGTAAGTATGCTGGCACTGTCATAATCTTTAATTGCCCAAAGTATTCTCGGCAAGATTGCCTTTGTGACACATTTACGATGACTCTTATAGCCTTCTTTTGCTGCTTAAAGATAACTGGCCAATCAACCGTATTTCCCCATAATAAAATTGCATAATTTAGTCGACTATGGAAAAGGCCCATGTAGGCAAGTTTCCATTGTTGAGTAATGTTTTATTTTTCGGATGAAATAAATTACCTTTAATAGGCTTGAGCTGAGTTTTGCAATATGGCATCTAAAGGAGAGCCCTGAATCAATATAAAGCCCCAAAAACTTAACAGGATTATCTTTGTAGGGGACGCTGTGTATATTTTTAATTAAATATTCGTATTTTTCTCCTTCTCCTGTCTAAAAAAGCTCTCTTGGTAAATGGTGCTCCGAGCAACAGTTTCTGAGATAATCGGATGTTTGTTTCCATTTTTTAATTCCATTGTCAAAATTCGCAAATGCGTTCATTTACACTTCATCCAGGCTTAGGACAGGTCCAGAAGAATAATCTTAGAAATTTGGAGCGTATATATATATATATATATATATATATATATATATATATATATATATATATATATATATATATACCAGGTGTATGCATAAGTTTTTGCCGGTTTTTGTGGTAAAGAAAAACGTAATTTTCAAGAGAAATTCATTTTTTATTTATTCAAAATATTGGCCATTGGCTTTTACACACACACACTTCGCCCATCTTTCAGGTAAATTATGAATACCATGCCAGAAAAACTGCTTGTCTTTTGCGGCAACCCATTCGTCAACCCATTTTTCAATTTCCTCGAAATTGCTGAAGTGCTGCTCCGCAAGCGCGTGCCCCATTAATGCGAAGAGGTGATAGTCAGATGGCGCCAGGTTGGGAGAGTACGGCGGGTGCGGAAGGATGTCCCATCCAAGCGATTTCAAGATGTCTTTCATTGGTTTTGCTGTGTGAAACGGCGCATTGTCGTGTAACAAAATCACTTTGCCATGTCTTCTGGTCCATTCCGGTCGTCTTTCGATCAATGCATGATTTACATTAATCATTTGTTGGCGATAGTGTTGTGCATTAACGGTTTTGCCGGGCTTTAAGAGTTCATAATACACAATACCACTCTGGTCCCACCAGACAAAGCATGGTCTTTTTGCCGAAGCGATTTGGCCTTGCTATTGAAGGACCGGTTTCGCCAGGTGACAGCTACGATTTTCTCCGTTTCGGGTTTCCAAAATAAATCCATTTTTCGTCACCCGTCACAATTCGGTGCTGAAATGATTTTCTTTCGTGGCATTGAAGCAGCATTTCACAAGTGACTTTACGATTTTCCATTTATCGTTCATTTAAATCTTGTGGGACCCGTTTACCGAGTTTATTGATCTTACCCATTGTTCATAAACGTCTGCTGATTGTTTCTTGTGACACATTTAACGCTTTTGCCAATTGCTGTTGTGTTTGAGTTGGGTCATCATCCAGTAACGCCTGCAATTCCTCGTCTTCGTACTTTTGTGGTCTACCAGAGCGCGCACTGTGCAGCAGTTTTCTTTTGATTAAATAAGAAAAGCAATGCGTGCCGTAAATGTTCTTTTTCAGGCACAAAAGTCGACATGATCACTGAACGATACAATACAGACGCTAATGTTTGTGTATGTTGGTTAGGTTAATATCAGACGAACAAACTGACGTATCTATCAAATTCATACACTGCGTATTGTTCGTTGGTGCCATCTCTTAGTGAAACCGGCAAAAACTTATGCATATATATATATATATATATATATATATATATATATATATATATATATATATATATATACAAATATATATATATATATATATATATATATATATATATATATATATATATATATATATATATATATATATAAGATGAAACGCATTTGCGACTTTGGCCATGGATTTAAAAAATGGAAACAAACATCCCATTATCTCAGAAACTGTTGCTAGGAACAACATTTACTAAGAGAGCTTTTTTAGACAGGGAAAGGCGGGAAATTCAAATGTTTAATTAGAAATATCATTTAGAGTGGTATAAAAAAGTTATGGCAATTTAAAAGTATACACAGTGCAATAAGTGGCGCCCCCTACAATTTACAATAAAACTGTGAGCTGATTTCGATTTCTCATCTCAGAAAACCCCTTAGAATTGAATATTGTACAAATAGCACAATTTTTAAGAAAGCTACTTAAGAGAAACTAAAATACAAGTATAACTTTGACTCTCTGTATCTCAAAAATTACGTATTTTTGGACTAAGGTAAGTTGCGTTAAATGGTCGTATTTTTATCCCAGAATTCCACAGTAACTCTATGTACACGGAATACTGGGACACTTTGTATACAACAGTTTTTTAAGAAAAAGGCAGTCGACCGGATGTTCCTGGTAGCTGTAGTCACTAAACTAATAAAAGGAGGAGAGTTAAAAAGGCTTTCTAATATGTCCGCAATATATCATTACCTAACGAAATCTCTTAACGTTAACAACCTTATCGTACATTCCAAATGTTAAAATAAAAGTATGTGACCAATTACTCTGAGTTAAATTGAGTTATATTGGTTCATTGTTCAACCAATAACGCAAATACCCAGTTATCCATATACGAGTACTTATAGATTTTTCTGCAGTCAGTTAAACAGTTGGGTCGTACCTCAGATTTTAAGTAAAATTTTTGTGATCTCGACCTCGACCTAAACCTGTCTTCGAAAATCGCATTTTTCACAACAAAAATACCACTTAAAGCCTTTGGCTAGTAGTAATATAAATACTATTTTTACAAATTGACTGTTTCTAACACATAATAGATTCGTTTTTTAAGTCGATTCATATTTTACAATATTACTTGATAAGTAAAACGGGTAGATATTTTAATTAATTTACTTACAACTAAATTTTATATTACAATATGTTTTTCTTTACAAACTGAGCTCTGCTCTCTTTTTTTCCATTCACTTATTATCATATTTTAGCACCTCAACCTTAAACATAACGTAACGTCTAATTTTCATTTCTTTTCCTGCAAAACTTCATAATTTGTGGCATAACTCTAATTTCGATCCTAAAAATTAATATGATTTCTCTGATGATCGTCTACAATTATGTGCTTTTAGTTGTCCGAATTTTAATTTTGGTTCATGCGAGCTCAAAGAGATTGTCGCATCAAATATGATTCAATCGTCTCACACAGGGGTGCTCAAACGGTCGATCGCGATCGACAAGTCGATCGCGAGTGTTTTTTGAGTCGATCTCGAGAAAAAAATTCCGATATAGAACTATTCACAGATTTTGTTTTAGGTAACTAAAACAAAATGTAATGAATAAACTACTAACATTTATTCGATCCACAATTAGGCCAGAATAACCCCCTCATCACTTTCTTTTATCGTAATAACCCCCTGCTAGCGGCAAAAGGCGGCTTTATCAAAGGAACGCGCGGTACTTGTCAAAGAAAAGGCGCGTTTTTGATTCCCGCCGATTTTTCTAGAAACTTCGGGCGGCGTGTTTGACGGGAACATTCGAGACTTCGTTTGCGCCGATATAAATGTTGCGCCTGCAGGAATAGGGGTCAGTCTGAGTTGTAACTTGAAGGCGATACATCGATACAAAGTTTATTAATAAATAGTCCAAAATGAGTGCGGCGAAGAAAAGTAAAACTTATCATTGTAATAACGATTGGGAGGAAGAATTTTTCTTTTGTATGGTAAAGGATAAGTGCATTTGTCTCATTTGCTGTGCGTCAGTTGCAATACCTAAACGTGGAAACTTAGAGAGGCATCGTAAAACGGTTCATAAAAACTATGAAAAGGATTTTCCGTCACAGAGTGAATTAAGAAAACGAAACGTGATTTGATAACTTGTTTGAAAAAAGAACAAACCACGTTCACAAGACCAGCTAAACAATCAAAAGCTGCAACGATCGCGTCATTTAAAATATCTCATATATTGGAGAAACACAAGAAACCATTTGATGATGGATTGGTTGTGAAGGAAGCATTTATTGAAGCGGGTGAGACTACTTGGAGATTTTAAAAATAAAACAGAGATTATGTCTGGTATTAGAGAACTTCAGTTATCTCGTCCGACTGTCACAAGGCGTGTTGAAGTCATGAATCAGGACATGGCAGATAAACTAAAACATGATATCATGGAATGTACATACTTTTCTTTACAGTTCGACGAATCCACCGATATGACAGACACTGCCCAGCTTTGTATTTTTATTCGAATGGTATTCAATGACATGTCGGCTAAGGACGAGTTCTTGACAATGATTCCTCTGAAAGGAAAGACCCGTGGCGAAGATATATATGACGTTTTTTTCAATTTTGTAACAAACTACAAGCTACCAATATATAAACTAGTGTGCATTACAACCGATGGAGCACCAGCAATGACTGGAAACAAAAACGGTTTTGTGGCATTGTGTCGAGCTAATGATGATTTCCCTTCATTTTTCTCCTTCCATTGCTTTATACATCAACAAGTTTTGTGTTCAAAAGTTCTAAACATGGAGGAGATTATGGGCATTGCAATAAAAATTGTGAATTCTATCAGTGCACGTAACTTGCAACGACGGCTCTTTAAATTGCAGTTGGAAGATAGTGAGTCAGCTGAAGACACTGATTTAGTTCTTCACACGAACGTCAGGTGGTTGAGTCGCGGAAAATTCCTAGAAAGGTTTCAAGAATTATTGCCCGATATAACAGCTTTTCTGGATGAAAGAGGTGATGACACTCAGATGCTGAAAAACGGAAAATGGCTGACTGATTTGGCATTTTTGACAGACATCACAATGCATTTAAACACCATTAATTTGAAGCTTCAAGGTAAAGGAAAAACTATTATTGAGATGATTAGCGCAATAAACGCATTCAAAAGTAAATTGCAACTTATGATAGATCAACTGAAAAGAAAGGATCTGAAAAATTTTCCGTCTTTGAAAGCAAGGATTCCTCAGTTGAATTATGATATTTATGAGGCAGAATTATCAAATATTTTGGACCAATTCGAAATACGTTTTTATGATTTCAGTAAATTGGCAAATATCGCATCATTTATGAGTTATCCTTTTTCGTGTAAAAACATTGAGGAATTAGCTACTGAAATAGCAAGTCAGTTTAACATGGACTCATGTTCTGTTGAAAATGAGTTAGGGCAGATTATATCAGATATACATCTCAAAGCCACAACATCTGATACACAATTCTGGTGTTTTATATCTGAAGATAAATATCCGAATCTAAGGCAAATCGCCCTTCAACTGACGGCAATGTTTGGGTCAACTTACTTGTGCGAGTCTGCATTTTCTGAAATGAAGATAATTAAATCAAAATATCGCAATCGACTAACTGACGAACATATGTCATCATGCTTGCGATTAGTACTCGGTAATTACGTACCATCTTATGAAAAGTATGCTGACATGCAGTGCCACGCTTCAACATCCACAGTCACTCTGTAGTTAAGTTTAGACACTAGAACTCGATTGTTTTGTAAGAACCAATAAAATCGCAATTTTGAATAATTATGATTTTTTTCATTGACATTTTAGAGCAGACCTACACTTACCTTGACTAAAAAAATGCATATTGTGCGAAAAACTAATATCTATGCCACGATACACCTTACCTAGACGACAATCCTGCATCACACTTACTTGCAGCCTCTCAGAGTCGATCGATCGTAGTCTAACAATATTGAGGTAGATCGCCAGCAGTTCAAGTTTGAGCACCCCTGGTCTAACATAATTTATTTATTATTGTACTCTACTGATTAGGGTTCAGTGTTTAAAATTTAGTTTTTTCGAAAATACAGCAGCCTGAGAAGTTCAGCAGCAAAAAAATTAGACGTACTCCAGCAGTTAACAGAAATTTAACTTTTTTTCACATCCTTACCATTCAATTCAACTTTACTTTTTTCAGATGCATTATTTATACTTTTAGTATCTTTGCTTACATCTAAATCACTAACAGTTTCTTTAAGAAAGACTTCATTTTCTAATAGAAATTTTGATTTGTGTAAATTCGAAGAGAATTCTTCAAATCCGTTACTTTCAAGGACATTGTCTAATGAATTATTATCAGTCAATTTCATTTTTTTCTTTATTTTTTCTGTAGTTCCCATTGAGCAATCGAAACTCATACTTTTCATATTTTTTACAGCGTTATTCTTATACAAAGCTGAAGTAATTTTCGGTTTGGTATTCTGGGTTAATTTTTTTACAGGTGCGTTATTATAGTAACCATGGTACATGTCGTAACCGTAGCTACCGTGCTCGTAACTTTGCTGGCTGGTGTAGCAGTAACTCTGATGTAAAGAACTTAAGCTAGTGTTTGATGTTGATAACCCTGTTTTGGAGCTTGTCGAAAGGCCTAAAATTAAAGAGAAATTATCACAGGTAGGCTTCCGTTAAAGTCAAATTGAACCAATCGTGATTTTTTAGTGTTCCGTACGGAACACTTATAAGATCACTTAGGTGTCTGTCTGTCCGTCTGTCTGTCTGTCCGTCTGTCACATCCGATTTTTCTCCGAAACTATTTGTCATAGAAAATTGAAATTTGGTAATAATATAGGAATTGATGGCCTCATCAGAGCCGTGTGTAGTTTTGAAAGTTAAATTTTGACTTAAGGGGTTAGTTTTGGGCGGTGAAATCGGGAGTGAAAAAAAAAAATTTTACTATGTAGGTAATCGAATGTGGTGTCAAATGAAAGCTTGTGAAAACACGAGTAAAAATAATATATATATATATATAATATAATACTTGCGCGCATATTTTTCTTTGTATATATATTTTATAAAAAACTTGCGCGCATTTTTCTTTGTATTATTTTTAAAAAATCGCTCGCTGTCCACCCGCCTTATCTTGAAAAGTACTTATCAAAAAATTTTGAAAAAATTCTGGAATATTCTCCACGGGGTGTAGATTGAACGAAAATTATCACGAGTGCATTACCTGCAATAATTTATCTGGTATATAAAAAAAAAAACAGAAATTTCAAGGTCATCAATTTTCAGTAAAGATTGGAAATAAACTTTGTTGAAAACTCATTTGGGGTGTATTTTGTGAAGTCACTGATCATTTTATACTTCCGTTACAACATTTTTTATTTCAAAAACAATCAACGTACGGAAGTACTTGCACTTGACCGGTTATTTTTTCAACTTACCAGTTATACTTATGGGCTATAAGCGAATTTTCGTGTAGCCAAAAAAATCCATAGGTTTTTGAGAACGACCAGAGATTATTTATATATTCAAAAAAACCGGTCAAGTGCAAGTTGAACTTGCGCAATTAGTGTTCCGTACGTTGATTGCTTTTAAAATAAAAAATTTTGTTACGGAGGTATGAAATGATCAGTGATTTCACAAAACATACCTTAAATGAGTTTTCAACAAAGTTTGTTGCCAATCTTTACTGAAAATTGATGAACTTGAATTTTTTTTTTTTTTTATATACCAGATAAATTGTTAGGTAATGCACTCGTGATAATTTTCGTTCAATCTACACCCCGTGGAGAATATTCCAGAATTTTTTCAAAATTTTTTGATAAGTACTTTTCCCGATAACGCTGGTGGACAGCGATTTTTCGCGATTTTTTAAAAATAATACAAAGAAAAGTGCGAGCAAGTATTAGATTATATGTATATTTTTTACTCGTGTTTTCACAAGCTTTCATTTGACACCACACTCGATGACCTAGTAAAAAAAATTTTTTTTTTCACCTCCGATTTCACCCCCAAAACTAACCCCTTAAGTCAAAATTTAACTTTCAAAACTACACGGCTCTGATGAGGCCATCAATTCCTATATTAGTACCAAATTTCAACTTTCTACGTCAAATAGTTTTCGGAGAAAATCGGATGTGACAGACAGACAGACAGACACCGAAGTGATCTTATAAGTGTTCCGTACGGAACACTAAAAAGACATATTTTACAGGTTATACTATATAAAAGGGGTTCCTAACTGTGCGTCGCGGCGTTATTCTAGGGGAGTCGCGAGACGATACGCACAGGTCGTCTGCACGCGACCTAATAAACTAGGGCGCGCGTCTCATCAGCGACTCAGTAAGTCCGTCCCTTCATTTCCCCGCGCTTTCGTTGGTTTATCGTTCAGTCTTTTGTTTTGGCGCTTTATTTATTCGTCGATTACCCATTGATGAATGCAGTGTTTCGATTTTAAGTGTGTTGTATTTAATTTACGCGCGTATTTATTACTTAAAAAGGATAACCTCATTCAAATAAAGAGAAAACGTGTTGAAGATGCAGGAGAGAGTAGAAATAAAACTGTAGAAAAACGAAAAAAGTACAGAAAATATAATGACTAATATTTAGATTTTGGATTTACCTACGTTAGCAAAGGAAATATGGTGCTGCCTGCTGAAAGTATGCTTCCTAATAAATTGAAACGTCATTTAGAAACAACTCACAGTAATTTATAAGGAAAGTAGCGAGATTTTTTGCAAGAAAATTTCGAGAACTGAAACATCAGTCGACATTCTTGTTTTCCAGAGCATCTATTCCTTCCAAAGCACTGTTCGCCTCGTACAAGCTCGTTCACCGAATTGCCAAATGTAAGAGACCACATACAGTTGCTGAAGATCTTATTTTCCCTGCAGCGATTGTTATGGTATCAGTGATGACTGAAGAATCGGCGGCTAAAGAAATAAAAAAAATATTCCTTTTTCTAACAATACGATTAGTCGTCGCATTCATGACGTAACTGAAGACATTAATGAGCAAATTGTGGAAAATCTTTCTGGTTTTTTGCCACTCAACTGGATGAAGCGACAGACAGTAATAACGACGCTCAATTAATATGTTACGTGCGGTACATAGAAGAAACAAATGTACGTGAGGATTTGTTATTTTGAAAAAAAAAGACTGATACCGGTAAGGCTAGTGATTTGTTGAGAGATCATAGATTCATACATGGAAGATAATAACATTCAATGGGAGAAGCGTGTTGGTGTGTGTACGGATGGAGCTCGCGCGATGTCAGGGCAGTATGGAGGACTTCAAGCTCTCAGTAAAACCAAATCTCCAAATGTAAAATGGACACATTGCGTCATACATAGGGAGGCCCTGGCTGCAAAAAATATTTCACCTGAATTAAATTTTGTGATGGAGATCATTATCAAAGTGGTGAACTTCCGTGAAGGCAAGATTTTTCCCTAAGCTTTATTACTGTAATTCTCGTTGGTTGTCGATAAGTAACGTAGCCTCACGTCGACACGAATTAAAAAATGAGTTGTACACGTATCGGGTCTTCCATTAAGGACTTGACAACTTTTTTTTGAAATAAAACGCAACCCATTTGAGACATTTCGAAAATTTTACTATCGGCTTGAAGTACAATCAAAACATTTATGTATGGAATTCGACTTCATTCGTATGTCCACTACGGGCACGTTTGCAGCGGTCGATTCGTTGAACCCAATTTTGGCTCTGAGCTCCTCTAACGACGCAGGCTTGTTAGCATAGACCAATGATTTAACGTACCCCCATAAAAAGAAGTCTAGAGGTGTTAAATCACACGATCTAGGCGGCCATTCGACGGGACCATTTCTCGATATAACACGTTCACCGAATTTAGATTGCAGTAAGTCGATTGTTACACCCGCTGTGTGGCTTGTGGCGCCGTCTTGTTGAAACCACATATCATTAATGTCTAGCCCATGCAATTGATCAAAGAAATAACGTTGCAACATGCCTCTGTAGCGATCTCCATTGACTGTAACGTGACGGTTATTTTCATCAACGAAAAAGAACGGCCCAATGACACCACCGGCATGAAAACCGCACCAAACAGTAATTTTTTGTGGATGAAGTGATGTTTCTTCAAGCACATGAGGGTTTTCACCTGACCAATAACGCATATTCTGTTTGTTGACGAAGCCGTTTATCCAAAAATGCGCTTCATCACTAAAGATGATTTTGCGATGAAATTGGTCATCTTCTGCCAACATTTCTAGAGCCCAATTCGAGAACGTACGTCGCTTCATATGATCGAGTGGCTTTAGTTCTTGAGTTAACTTTAACTTATAAGGGTGCAGGCCAAGATCCTTTCGCAAAATTCGCCATAGTGTGGTCTGAGCGATGCCCAATTCTTGAGAACGCCGTGAAATTGACTGTTTTGGTTCGTTTGAGATGGACGCTTGAACGGCAGCAATATTCTGGCCACTTCGACCAACCCGTTGTCTCACTGGCACGGGAACTTCCAGCAGCGAATATGTTAACTCAAATTTTTCACTAGACTATGAATTGCTTGTCTACTGGGACGAGAATTACGACCAAAAATTGGCGTTAACGCTCTTAAAGTTGCAGTCACCGACTCCAAATTTTGGTAGTAAATTTTAAATATTTGTGAACGTTGTTCGTTCGTGTAGTTCACCATGATGAAAATGTTGACTTTACTGAATGTTTTGACGTTGACAAGTCGGTGATTGGCTTAAGGGTGCGTTCACAGTGAAATTTTCAAAGTTGTCAAGTCCCAAATGGAAGACCCTTTATTTATTGACAGAGTCGCATCGTCCCGCAGAAAAGTTTAAAAATACTGACTTCTTAATAAAATTGGCATGTCTTTGAGACATATTTGAGACATTAAATGTCTAATAAATCGTTG
This sequence comes from Pachyrhynchus sulphureomaculatus, assembly GCA_019049505.1. Lineage (NCBI taxonomy): Eukaryota > Metazoa > Arthropoda > Insecta > Coleoptera > Curculionidae > Pachyrhynchus > Pachyrhynchus sulphureomaculatus. Next base: position 182,216,396 of record CM032455.1, read on the forward strand.
CAGGGAAACGAAACGCATATACTGCAACTGACCAATAAAATTGCAGCGTTTCAAAAGAAGTTGCTGTTGTGGAAAAGAAAAATAGAAGAGGAGCAAGGAAATACTGACTGTTTTCCTGTTTTGAAAAGTTTTCTGAAAGAAAAATCTAGAGCCAAGTTTGCAATTGGTATTTATCCAGCGGTTACAGGATCTATATATATATATATATATATATATATATATATATATATATATATATATATATATATATATATATATATATATATTTATCCAGCACTTATCAACATTAAGCACCCATTTTAATAAATATTTTCCAGAGAATCTGAATCAATACGACTGGATTAGAAATCCATTTCAATCGACCCTACCACCATCTATACTTTCAACAGTCGAGGAAGAACAGCTGTTAGAACTATCTTGTGATACAAGTCTAAAACTACGATTCGACAAAGACAAACTGTTTCAGTTTTGGAGCAATGCATCCTAAGAATATACTATTAATAGTACTATGGCTTTGAGGGTTCTTTTACAATTTGCTAGGTCGTACTTGTGTGAAACTGGCTTTTCTTCAGTTGCAGTAATCAAATCGAAGTACAGGCACAAATAAATTTAGAAAAAGAAATGAGAGTAGCAATTTCAAAACTTCAGCCCCGATTTGAGAAATTATGCTCAGAAAAGCAAGCTCATCCTTCTCATTAATTGTATTGTTTGTAGTTTTTTTTTTATGTTTTTTTTCTAATAAATAATAAATAAGATTCTATATTGTTTGGCGTTTTCTTTGAATAATAAAGTAATTTTATTGTCTGCTAAAGCTACACAGAGGTATCTTCTTTTAGATGGGCGTCGCAAAAAAATTGCAACCTGTAAAGGGAGTCGCAGTAAAAAAAAATTGGGAACCCCTGCTCTATAAGAAGAAGCTAGGAACTAACGTTGCTATAGTGGGAAGAAAAAGGTGCTAGGCTATTAGAAATGACGTGGTAAACAGCATACAAAGTTTTTTTTTTTAAATAGGCAAGGCCATGTATCCCTTAACAATTTATCACATTCTAAAATATCAGAAATCATAAGCAATTACTATGACAATATGCAAGCAGCCACTGAAGCTGCCGGAAGTCAAAAACTTGGGGAATACAACCACACCTGAATATCTGACAAAATTTTCTTAATTATACAATATGCGCTAAAAAGATATAATGTTTGAATTTCGTTTCGGAAAAGAGTTCATTAAAGATATTTGTTTAAATATTTAAAGCTTGATTTAAACCTTTAACCAACAATTTTTTATTAATTTGAAGAATGGCTAATTGCGTTAACAATTTACCTGGAGTAGATCGTTCAGGGGAAGTAGATTCAACATAATATTCGCTGTCATCACATTCTCCTAAAGTTTCTTCATCACTGTATCTAAAAACCATTAGTTTTATAAAAAGTATTAAAAGAAAAAAATAAATTTTTTTCTAAATTAACAACTGTCACATGTTCCAAAATGAAGGAGATTAGTTGAATAACGCACGTGAAGCACTATTTAGCACTCAAATCCTGATACAGAGAAGTTGAGACATTAACAACACGTATATGTGCTCAGTTGATTTGGAGAAGGCGTTTGATCGGGTATAACATGACAAAATAATGCAGGTTTTAAAAATAACTGAAGTAGATGACAAGGATATCCAACATATATTGGCATCAGTAGCGAATGTCCGAGTGAGAAACCAGACTAGAGATGAGATAAAATTTAAAGGGCCATAAGACAGGGATGTATTTTATCTCTCTTACTCTTCAACTTACCTTCTGAACAAATCTGCAAAGAAGGGGTAAGGGTAAGGGTAAGGGTAAGGGTAAGGGTAAGGGTAAGGGTAAGGGTAAGGGTAAGGGTAAGGGTAAGGGTAAGGGTAAGGGTAAGGGTAAGGGTAAGGGTAAGGGTAAGGGTAAGGGTAAGGGTAAGGGTAAGGGTAAGGGTAAGGGTAAGGGTAAGGGTAAGGGTAAGGGTAAGGGCAAGGGCAAGGGCAAGGGCAAGGGCAAGGGCAAGGGTAAGGGTAAGGGTAAGGGTAAGGGTAAGGGTAAGGGTAAGGGTAAGGGTAAGGGTAAGGGTAAGGGTAAGGGTAAGGGTAAGGGTAAGGGTAAGGGTAAGGGTAAGGGTAAGGGTAAGGGTAAGGGTAAGGGTAAGGGTAAGGGTAAGGGTAAGGGTAAGGGTAAGGGTAAGGGTAAGGGTAAGGGTAAGGGTAAGGGTAAGGGTAAGGGTAAGGGTAAGGGTAAGGGTAAGGGTAAGGGTAAGGGTAAGGGTAAGGGTAAGGGTAAGGGTAAGGGTAAGGGTAAGGGTAAGGGTAAGGGTAAGGGTAAGGGTAAGGGTAAGGGTAAGGGTAAGGGTAAGGGTAAGGGTAAGGGTAAGGTAAGGGTAAGGGTAAGGGTAAGGGTAAGGGTAAGGGTAAAGGGGCAAGGATAAAGGGGCAAGGGTAAAGGGGGCAAGGGTAAAGGGGCAAGGGGCAAGGGTAAAGGGGCAAGGGTAAAGGGGCAAGGGTAAAGGGGCAAGGGTAAAGGGGCAAGGGTAGGGCAAGGGTAGGGTAGGGGTAGGGGTAGGGGTAGGGGTAGGGGTAGGGGTAGGGGTAGGGGTAGGGTAGGGATAGGGATAGGGGTAGGGGTAGGGGTAGGGGTAGGGGTAGGGGTAGGGGTAGGGGTAGGGGTAGGGGTAGGGGTAGGGGTAGGGGTAGGGGTAGGGGTAGGGGTAGGGGTAGGGGTAGGGGTAGGGGTAGGGGTAGGGGTAGGGGTAGGGGCAGGGGCAGGGGCAAGGGCAAGGGGGCAAGGGTAAAGGGGCAAGGGAAAAGGGGTAAGGGTAGGGGTAAGAGTAAGGGTAGGGTAAGGGTGGGGTAAGGGTAGGGGTAAGGGTAGGGGTAGGGGTAAGGGTAAGGGTAGGGGTAGGGGTAGGGGTAGGGGTAGGGGTAGGGGTAGGGGTAGGGGTAGGGGTAGGGGTAGGGTAGGGGTAGGGGTAGGGCAGGGCTAGGGGTAGGGGTAAGGATAGGGGTCAGGGTAGGGGTAAGGGTAGGGGTGAGGGTAGGGGTGAGGGTAGGGGTAGGGGTAGGAATAGGGATAGAGGTAAGGGTAACGGTAGAGGTAAGGGTAGGGGTGAGGGTAGGGGTACAGATAAGGGGTAGAGGTCAAGGTAAGGATTAGGGTAAGGCGGGAATAGGGGCGGGAGTAGGAGCGGGGGCAATGATAGGGATAGGGTATGGTGCGGGTAGGGTAGGGTGGGGGTAGGTGTAGGGGTATTGCGTAAAAATATTCAATATATATCTAATATACAAAATTTACGCACGAACCTCGAACGAGTAAATAAATTAGTCTATTTCGGAACTATAATTAACCACCAAACCAACCTAAGCTTTGAAGTTAAGAGCAGAATAGTGAAGGTACGAGCAACATTTGTAAAAATGAAACAGATTTATGTAGCCTCGACCTAAACATAAACCTCCGAGTAAGGATAATTAGATGTTATGCTTTCCCTGTAGTGTTATATGGAGTAGAAGCGTGGACGGTCACGGACACGCTATTTAGACACTTGGAGGCCTTTGAAATATAGACTTACCGACGGATGTTGAAAATGAAGTGGACTCACCGGATAACGAATGAATCAGTATTACAGCACTTAAATGAAACAACAGAAATAGTGAATACAATAAAAAGCAGAAAACTGGAATACCTAGGACACGTAATGGGAAACCCTGAAAATGTATACCAAATAATTTAAGGCAAAATACAGAGAAAAAGAAGTGTTGGAAGAAGAAAGACTTCATGGCTCAAAAACCTCAGGTAATGGTTTGGAAAAACGAGCCAGCAACTGTTCCAAACAGCAGTAAATAAAACCATGATAGTAGTCATTACGTTAGCCGACATGAGAGTCAACGACCGGTAGCGGTCATGGTAATGCTTGTAAAAGAAAAAGAGGTTTGAATAAAACACGGATTTTTAATTTATTCATCCAAGTCTATTTGATCACCTTCAAAGTATTTTTCTCACGCTGCAACACACTCATGTCAATTTTTTTTCCAATTTTCAAAACACGTGCCATACTCCTCTTCTATAAGTTATATAGATTCAGAACGGTGTCAGCGGAGTGGTAATTTCAGCTTGGAGGAGAGAAAAAAGTCACACGGTGTCATATCTGGAGAATACCGCGCTTGTGGAACAATTAGCCTGATATTTTCTTCTGTGGTGCGGTGGATGGCCTCACAGAACATACGTCTTCAATAGCCTCTCTATTCTCTTTAAACGATTTGTACCACTTGAAAACGGTTTGTTTTGCTAAATATTCATTACCGTAATACGTTCCTAATATTTTTAACTTATCAGTACAAGAAATTTATCTTTTAAGACCAAGTTTGCTATATAAATGTAATAATTTTAAAAATCCTTTAATAGATATCAGTATTTAAAAAAAACTATATACTCCTTAATTTTCGAACATAGTAGTATTTTATCCTGGATATACATAACGGAGATAAAACAGCTGAAATTGCATTAATTTCTAAAAATCCCATAAGGGGGCATATCATGGGACACAATTTAACGTATATGTTTCACATATTAATCTCGGTCAAGATAGTCTCGACAAATGTGAGGTGTATTTAATTCTGTCGTCTATCCGTCAATCGCATATTTCCAACTACCTGTCATAGCGTACCTATACCATGCAGTATTCTCTTATAGCCCAGCCGGAATAGACAAAAAAGTGGACATTGGCAGAAATGAGGTTAACTTTCGAGGAAAAATAATGCGGACAGCCAAATAGTGCAACCATTTTAAATATTGCAAAATTCAAGCAGTTTCTACATCCTTAGGGTTTTTTAAAGATTTCTCGTGTTATATCCAATCGATTTGAAAAATTCTAACGAAACTTGAAAGAAAACATCAAGACTTTTCGTTTGAGGGCTTGAACGTTCAATTTGATCCAGTAGAAACTGAGATATAGTCAATTTTTCCACAAAATTTTATTTATTTTTTTTTTTAAATGATTTTTTATAAACAAATTAATATACCTTTGGATGGAAATAAGGTATTGACAAAAATCCCACGGGGTTATCTTCGGTACATGTTCCTCTTAGAGATAAGCTAATAAAGTTTGTGATTTTTTTATATAGATTTTCCTATATGAAGTTATAATAAATTTTCCGGAAACGAAAAAAAATTGTTTACCTTTCTCTTTTTGCAAAAATAATTTAACATTTTTTTTAATCTTACCATTAGGGTCAAGCTATCTTCCAGAATACAGAGTTAACTTTTCCACCTTATAAAGTTTAATATGACTCCATAGATGCTGAGAAATCGACCATTTATTTCGAATTTTTTAAATTTCCGTAAAAAAGTCACTTTTTGCATATATCCCTCTTTGTAAAATTACTTTGATCGAATTGTAGCGTTACTACTATTAACAGAATATATTCCTGAGGTGATAAGCTAAATTTTCCGCCTAATAACTTTTAATTTGGCCACATAGAAGATGAGAAATTGACCATTATTCTCGAATTTCTGAACCATTTACTTGACTTTGGAAACTTTTCCCCGCTTACATATGAAATGTTTCAGACATGTTTCTCAAATATTTTGTGCTTTGTGTGCTGAAAGAATAATTGAAAATGCTTGAAACAATATCTTACATGATACTGCAAATTATAAATTTCCCAAATTTGTAAAATGTTGAAAATGACACGACTCAGTATATATCACCACTACACCAAACACTTTATTTTTACACTTGACACGCGTTTCGCTAACCATGTTAGCTTCATCAGGAGCGATGCGATGATTGACTAAAGCTAAACTACAAATCTACCCTATTTATACTTGGCTTAACCCTCGAATTACTCAGGCGGAACTAATGGCATAGGCAAGGCCATCAGTTCCGGTCAAGTAACCAGTAGAGGAGACTATAAGGAATAGGCCCTCTGTCTTTATTTAAACTACTTTTACATTTTAAAATTTCCATACATAATATTCAGAATTCCACCTTTTTTACACGCCAAGAAAATAAGACTAAGTATGTCTCCATACCATATAATCTGAAATAGAGCAAGGGACTCAATAAGGTATTTATTAAGGTAGGCCTCACCTTAGTCTATAAGTCATCAGACAATCTGAGGAATATCTTAGGAAATCCCAAAGATAAGATTCCTAATTGTGAGAAAAGTGGAATTTATGAAATTAGTTGTAATGATTGTGACAAAAAGTATGTTGGGCAAATTAAAAGGTCAATTAAAACACGATTTAAAGAACATTTAGCACACTTAAAATACAGTAGAACAGAAAAGTCTAGCATTGCCGAACATGCCCTTAAAGCTGATCATTTGTAACATTAGATAATCTAAGATTAATAAAAAATGTATCTGATAGTATTGAACGCGTACGAAAGTATGGAAATTATAAGATGTAAAAGTAGTTTAAATAAAGACAGAGGGCCTATTCCTTATAGTCCCTTCTACTGGTGGTATATGGTAGATTTGTGGTTTAGGTTTAGTCAATCATCGCTCCTGATGAAGCTAACATGGTTAGCAAAACGCGCGTCGAGTGCAAAAATAAAGTGTTTGGTGTAGTGGTGATATATACTGAGTAGTATCATTGTGCCAAAGATTCCACATTCGCAACTTAGTTGAAAATGACGCTGAAAATGCCGTATACTGCTTCCTTGACAATTTGCACTTCTCGTACTTTAGGCTGGAACAGAACTAGAATAACAACACTGTAAAAAAGAGGGCAGCATTGGTATAACATCTAAAAATGAAACGAAAAGAATCGTCCTTTTAGAAGTTACCAAAAGTGTTCTTCGTATTTGCTGAACCATCCCAAGACGCGTTTCGCCACATCACGGCTCATCAGCTGGGCTAGGTTCAGCAAATACGAGAACACATTTTTAGTCCTTTATCCAAGTAACTAACGGAAAACTATAACAAATAGATGATTATACTGCACTTTGTCGGAGTCTATTCAAGCAGAGCAAATACGAAAAACACTTTTGGTAACTTCTAAAAGAACGATTCTTTTCGTTTCGTTTTTAGTTGTTATACCAATGCTGCCATCTATGCCTTCGAGCAGTAAGTTCAAGAAAGGTGCGTTTCTGCAATAAGTGCCAGCCGTGCTGTGCCGCTCTGCTTGAATAGACTTAGTAAGTCGCCGACAGAGTGCAGTATAAGCATCTATTTCTTATAATAAAAAAGAGACGTTATTATTGGTATTATAATTCATTTCGAACGAATGTTCAATACAAAAGTGCAAGAATATCAGGATTGTACAAAATATCCAAAGAAAAAATGTTCAGAAAATTTGCAACAAGAAAATGGAAGCGTAGTGAATTTCCCTGGATTTACCGGGAGATTTTTAATAAAACATTTAAAAACAGGTGTTCCTTCCAATTAAAAATCTCACGTGGATTTGTAATAATTTTATAGGTAATTACATTGATATAATAATACGTTTATTTTTGATATATCTCTTGTATATATGTAAATTTTACAATATAATAATTATTGTGTTTTTGAGAAACACTTGTCAACACGTGACGATTTATTCCTCTCAGAACAAGACTATTAGAAATAAGAGAAAAAAGCAGGAATTTCGATGGTGGAAAGCAGCGCGCGTTTGCGCAAAGGCCTATTATTCATCTCGGGGGAACCAGCCAACTCGGGTAATATACACGTACTAAGTTGAAAATGCGGAATCTTTGACACAATGACACTACTCAGTATATATCACCACTACACCAAACACTTTATTTTTGCGCTCGACGTGCGTTTCGCTAACCATGTTAGCTTCATCAGGAGCGATGATTGACTGTATCAATCATCGCTCCTGATGAAGCTAACATGGTTAGCGAAACGCGCGTCGAGTGCAAAAATAAAGTGTTTGGTGTAGTGGTGATATATACTCAGTAGTAATATATACGTGTATTATATATATATATATATATATATATATATATATATATATATATATATATATATATATATATGTATGTATATATATATATATATATATATATATATATATATATAAGGCAACGTCTCTCTGTCTGTCTGTCTGTCCGTTAGTGCGCTTATCACTGGGAGAACCACTTATCCGATTCACGTACTTTTTTTTTTAAAACATACATATGTTCTCTGGCCAGGTTATAGACTATATTTTATTACGATAGGTAGCATAAGGAATGAGAAGTGACGATAATAGTGAATAAAGTCGGAAAAAAATTTGTTGCTAGCGCGTTCTCTTGCAATACACAGCCTAAACCATTATATATGAAACAATATTATGTAGCAGAGAATATATATAATCTATAATATATATAAAATGCAAGGTCTCTCTGTCTGTCTGTCTGTCCGTTAGTGCGTTACGCGCTTTTTTTTTAAAACATATGTATGTTCTCTGGCCAGGTTATAGGATATATTTTGTTGCGTTAGGTAACATAAAGAATAAGCAGTGACGATATAGTGAACCAAGTAGGAAAAAAGGTTACCGTTAGCGCGTTCTCTTGCAATACACTGCCTAAACCATTAAATATGGAACAATATCATGTTGCAAAGAGTATAATATATATAAAATGCAACTCTGTCTGTCTGTCCGTTAGTGCGCTTATCACTTGAGAACAACTTATCAGATTTACGTGTTTTTATAAATTTATACATATGTTCTATATAATTCGATATAAGCCTAGATAATGGGAGATAAGGTGAGATAATGGGAGATAAGTATAAATAATGGAAGATAAGCAGAGATAAGTCTAGATAATGGGAGTTATGGTGAGATAATGGGAGATAAGGAGAAATAATGGGAGATAAGGAGAAATATTGCGAGATAAGTCGAGATAAGCCTAGATAATGGGAGATAAGGTGAGATAATCTGAGATAAGGGGAAATCATGGGAGATAAGGAGAAATAATGGGAGACGAGCAGAGATAAGCCTTGATAATGGAAATTATGTGTAGAGATAATGGAAGATAAGGGGAAATAATGGCAGATATTTTATTATCTTAGGTAATATAAGGAATAAGCAGTGACGATAGTAGTGAATCAAGTCCACGCGAGCGAATATATTTATATATATATAGGGACATCTGTTAGGGTTTATCACAGATATATATATATATATATATATATATATATATATATATATATATATATATATATATAGGGACATCTGCTAGACTTTAGCACGGATAATGCCCAGCATTCAGAGACTCATTCATGAAGTTTATATGTGCAAACACGGAGTGTAAAATTCAGGTAGAGAGACTATCGGAGCCGCGAAAATATAAAGTGATACCGGTGATAATGACGTCTCTGTAATATACTCAGATATTGATGACAAATATAATTCACTTAATCTAGTTTTCAGACAGAAATATCTGCAAAAAACCTCATTTTTCACAGAAAATTTGAGAAAAATAGTCGATTTCTCAGCTTCTATGTGGCCAAATTAAAAGTTATTAGGCGAAAAATTGAGCTTATCATCTCAAGAATATCTTTTAATAATAGTAGCGACTCTACAATTCGAACAGAGTAATTTTACAAAGAGAGATATAAGCAAAAAGTGACTTTTTTTAGGGAAACTTCAAAAATTCTAGAAAAATGGGCGATTTCTTAGCTTCTATGGACTCAAATTAAATTTTATAGGGCGAAAAAGTTAGCTCTGTATCTGTAGAAGATAGCCTGACCCAAATGGTAAAAGTAAAAAGTTGTAATTCTATTGCAAAAAGAAAAAGATAAAGAATTTTTTGCGTTTTCAGAAAATGTATTATAAATTTACAGAGGAAAATCTATAAGAAGAACGTGGAAAATTGCAAACTTTATTGACTTATCTTCAAGAGAGGCATGTACTGAAGATAACCCCGTTGGATTTTTGTCAATATCTTATTTCTATCCAAAGATATACCAATTTGTTTACAAAAATCAATTTTTCCAAAAGAAAATAAAATTTTGTGGAAAAATCGACTATATCTTGGTTTCTATTTCGATCAATTTGTACGTTCAAGCCCTCAAATGAAAGATCTTGATGTTTCCTTTCAAATTTCGTTAGAATTCTTCAAATCCGTCAGATAGTACGCGAAAAAAACCTTTAAAAAACTACTAAGAACTCAAAAATGTTTGAATTTTGCAATATTTAAAATTGTTGCACCACTTGGCTGTTGTCCGCATTATTTTCCCGGAAAGTACACATCACCACCTACATTTTTTTTTTTTAAAAAAAAAGTTTGCATTCAATGGCATTTCAACCCGAAAACCTATACCGACTGGACTATGAGTGATTACAAGCGTTATTTATTAACCAACGGCTAAGATTTAAAATATGAGCCTTTTTATATTTATCATCCCGTATAAAAATTCGTTTAGGAGTAATAAAGGAAATAATTAACAATGTCGCAATGTTAGCGCATTATATTGACTCACAAATATCAATCTCTTCTGCAGCAAAACACTAAACTGTCTACCATGCCTAACTTTAGTTATACAGGGTGTCCAAGTATTCCGTGTACATAGAGTTTACTGTGGATATACCAATTTCTGAAATGTAAAAAGATATGCCCACTTTTAACCCCACTTATCTTAGTCCAAAAATTTATAATTTTTGAGATTGTAGGGGGGTTACAAACTTTTATACTTTTTTTATTTTAGTTTTTCTTAAGTAGCTCTCTTAGTAATTGTAACTATTTGTTTAACAGTTCCCGAGATAATGGGATGTCTCTATTTTTTAATTATTGGGCTTCACACTTCATCCAGGTTTAGGACATGTCCAAAAGCATAGTTTTGAGTTTGAGGAATTAAAATCAGCTCACAGTTTTGTTGTTGTAAATCGTAGGGCGGCACTTATTGCACCATGTATACTTTTTTAAATTGTCATAACTTTTTTATAGTTCATTAAAAGTATGTATATAATTTATATTATTTATATCAGTACACCGATTATTAAAAAAGCAATTACTTAGAAAAACTAAAATAAAAGTGTAACTTTGACACCCTATATCCCAAAAATTACATTTTTGGACTAAGGTAAGTCGGGTTAAATCAGTGATTCCCAAAGTGGTTCAGGTGGACCCCCAGGGGTCCACGGGAGACTCGACGAAGGTCTACGTTGGCGTAAAAAAAAAAAAAATGGGGGTTCGCAAATTGTAAGTGGGGGTCCACGAAAATTTATCTGGTTTCGATAGTAAAGAACAAAAATGTTGGCTTGGCTTTACCTATCAATGTAGGCAGATAATACACTACTCAAAAAAATTAAGGGAGTAAAAAAAATTCCAAATTTTTCGGTGATTTTTGACAGGCTGTACTTCGGTGAAAAATGGTCGTATTGAGACTTTTAAAAAAAGCATTTTGAAGCTTTAAGATTCGAATTTTCAGATTTTTTGGCTAAAATTTTTTAGGAGCTACGATTCTTATGCAATCCTAACAGATAGCGCGAAAAAATAATATTGCAAATATTTTGCTTTTTTTTTGGTCCACGGCCTTGAAAAATATTTTTTCAGTTAGGCCGGCATATGGATCAGATAGCCTGTTTATTTAGCATTAATTTCTTTGTTTTAAAACCTCCCTTAATTTTTTTAGGGATGTGTATTTTAAGAAGGTCAGCGACTGTTACTTGTAAAAAACTTGCATATTCGATATTCAGTACAACGCGCGTCGAGACTTGCAAAGCGCGCCCGCCCGCCCGCAACGCAACCCATTCAGACGTGCAAAGGGACGAAATACGACTTGTGCTGTGCTTGCAATCTTGCATGAATTTGTTTGATTCTTCACCAATATAAATACGAATGACAAGGACAAACGTTACTCGTTTGTTTCCGGAATTTTGAAAAGAAAAGTGTAAGTGAATCGATGTCAGTATTTGCCAGTGCCTATTTTTTATTCATACTTTTATTTTATATTGTAATAATATTATATTTGTTATGTTTGCGGGTAGTAGGTACGTATTAAAAATTAAATACTGAACAGGGCCATTATTCGATACTTCTATAAAAGAACAGAAAGCCGAGAAAGATTGAACTTTTAGTACTTTTTATTATAAAATTATTTATTTACCCGACTGTGGTGATTCACTAAAGGAGATATATATGATTGACCTGCATGTTTGTACATATTTCAGTGCCCTCGTAGTTGCTAATGCTAAATGACTAAAAATATTTTCATAAATTGTACGTGTCTTTATGTACCACTCGTACGTACATCAAAGTAATAAATAAATCATTAAAATCGCGGAATTTTGATGTCAAAATATTCTTTAAAAGTATTTTCTCTCGAATTTACAGAAATGTATTAAAAGACAATTAATCAAAAATATTTTTTAAAATAGGTTCAGCCGTTTTGTGAAAACCTCTTTATGGGTCTTAGCAGTTTATTGCTTTTAATAATTAAAATCAGTTTTGCCGCCGGCATTTTGGTTTTTTCGTTGCAATAATTAATTAATCCTATTTTATTCTGTTAAAATAGCCATACCTTGTTAAAGTCGCCTTATGATTACTAAAACAAACATTTTTTTCTTTACAGGTAGGAAACTGATACGAAACATGGCTGAATCTAAGAAGAAATGTCGACAGTACAGTGTTGATTATTTGAAATTTGGTTTTTTTTTCCATCAAAGGCAGACAAACGATTGCCCAATGCCTTTTATGCAACAAAGTTTTGAGCAATGACTTTATGAAACCATCGAAGCTCGAAGATCATCTAAGAAGGTGTCATCCTGATAAAATAGGTAAAGATTTAAAATATTTTCAAACATTGAAGGAAAAATATGAAAAGAGACCCACCGTGCACAGTATGTTCGCTTCAACGTCTCAAAGTAACGATGATGGCTTGCGGGCATCTTACAATATCTCATTGCTTATAGCGAAATCTGGAAAACCGAACACCATCGGAGAACAGTTAATTTTACCCGCTGTTGAAGAGGTTTTAAAAACTGTTCTGCACAAACCTCCATTTGACGTACTCAAAAGAATTCCTTTGAGTAACAACACTGTACAAAGACGGATTGATGAAAAGAGCTCTGATATTGAAAGCTTCTTGTGTAATTATCTGCAAACAACTCATTTTTCTATTCAACTGGACGAGTCAACTTTACCTGGTAATGAAGCATTATTATTAGCATATGTTCGATTTGTTATGGACGAAGAAATCCATGGAGAGCTGCTATTCGCGAAAACTTTGGAGACGGACACTAAAGGCGAATCAATATTTAATGTCCTGAGTGATTTTTGTAAGGAAAAATCGATTTAATTTACAAACATTATTTCGGTGGCAGCAGATGGAGCTCCTGCCATCTTCGGGCGATATCGTGGGTTTATAAGCCATCTTAAAAGAATTATACCAGGAGTAACTGCAATTCACTGTGTCATCCATCGACAACACCTGGTAGCGAAAAATTTGAGTGATAGATTGCACCAATCGCTTCAATTTGTGATTAAAGCAGTTAACAAAATAAGAAGCAATGCGTTGAATACCCGTTTATTTGCACAATTGTGCGACGAAAATGATGAAGACTTCCAACGATTGCTCTTACATACTGAAGTACGCTGGTTGTCGAAAGGTGCATGTTTAACAAGATTTTACTCACTTTTTGAATCAGTTTTAGAGTTTCTGGAAAGTAAAGATACAGATTTAAAAGAAAACCTGATCAAATTGAAAACAGACATCGCGTATTTAGATTTGTTCAAAAAATTTAATGACATTAACTTGCAGTTACAAGGGGACAGCCTGAATTTAATAAAAACAAAGGGTGTAATTTCGACTTTTTCTTGGAAAATTGAAATTTATGAAGCAAATATATTAGTCGGCGCGAATTCTCCTAGTTTCCAAACTTGTCACAGGCAGAATGTCTTGATGAGGATATTCAGACATACGTTCAACATTTAAAATGCCCTGCATGATGACTTTAAAAATAGATTTGAAGATATTCTTACGATGGAAATACCACCATGGATCATAAATCCATTTGATGGAACGGATGTGGCGAATGTGGTATTATAAGAGGAGCTACTCGAGCTTAGCACCAATGAGGAGCTGAAGGTGAAATTTAAAAAAGGCTATCAAACATTTTGGCTACAGGCAGAAATACCCGAAAAATATCCTGGGCTGTGGGAAATTGCGAGAAAACTTTTGGTAGCGTTTCCCTCGTCATACCTTGTCGAAAAAAAGTTTTAGTGTCGTTAGAAACCTATTAACAAAAAAAAGGAGCAGATTGAACATCACAGAACGGGGAGATTTGCGGTTATTCCTTACAAAACTGAAGCCAAATATTGATAATTTGCTGTCAATCCATCAAGTACATCCCTCCCATTAAAATTATGACCATTTTTTTTTTTAATTGTTGATTTGCATTGTTGAAGTTACGGTACGTTATTAATGTTTAATTTTAATTCTATTAAGTCTGTAATCATATTATTTTAATAAATAGAACACAAGAAAATATATTATTTTTCTTTTTATTTTTACCACTCCGAATTTAGAGTTGGAACTCAGCCCGTCGTGGCAAATTTCCATCGTTAGATCTAATTTTCAAATTTTTTGACGGGTTTTGGGCATATGGTAGAAATGTAGCAGCAGGGGGTCCACCGAAACCAGTAAAATTTTGAAAGTGGTCTACGAGAAAAAAAAGTTTGGGAACCTCTAGGTTAAATGGTCATATTTTCATCCCAGAAATCCACAATAACTCTATGTACACGGAATACTGGGACATCCCATATAGAGGGTTAATTCACGAAACCAATAGAAGCCGAATTTGTACATTCAATTAACGAATACCGTAGAAGGCTACTCATGAATTACCCTCCTCGCCAATCGCAGTACTTTCTTGTTTTATGCATTTTGACTTTTAAATTCCTTACTTTTCAGGTGGGTTATGTACCAAAGCACATTGATCACTCAAAGAACCTAATATTTCTGGTTCTGCAAAAGAAGACGCACCTCCAGAACCAGGACTCCTCTTTGAACCTAAAAAACATAAGTAACATAACATGTTATTTGGATATTTGTTAAGTTAAAAGTGAATACTTAAGATTACATATAGATTTTAAGAATTATATATAGTTGTGTTTTTAAATCTGAAGGAAAAGACAGAGGTAAAGAAGTAGAAGAACCTATGTTGTTTTAACTTGCGTTTTTAACAATACCTTGCTGAACTTCTACTACAAACACTCCATCTCTTGCACTAGGCGAATATCTCATTGTAGTTTCCCTACTATCTTCTTCAATATCCTAAAAAAAAGAAATTAATGAATATTTCTGTTCATATTTATTAAAAATTTAAAACAATTGTTGTTTGTACTTGCATTTCGTTCCTCGGTTTCTACAATCAGATGATTATTCTTCAAAGTCATCGTTATGATACTACCATTTGAGTTGGTGGGCCTGCTAGATCCGCCAGAACCAGAGATATCCTCGCATATTTCTACTGCGTCTGTATTAATATCTAGTTGAGTTTCTGTCGAACCCTAGGAGCAAAATTAAATAAATTATTACATGGACGCGGAAATGTGTAGGAGTATGAATCCAGACCACCCAAATCTTAAACACGTGTGGAAAGCGTTTGACTTCGGTGAAATCTGGGCAACATTAAATAGTCTAGTCCTAACGTAACCTAATGTACCGAACTTCTTTGAGAAATAAATAATCCATTTTTCGGGGTTCTCTTATTTTAAATAATAATTCACTTAATATGGACGAATTACTTAATTTTTGTTATTTTCTTTTTATAAAATGTATTGATATGACTGTAGAATTGACAGCAGATAGTCGCAAATTATTCAAAATATATATAATTAACCTGTCAAGTGCAAGTTGAACTTGCACAATTAGTGTTCCGTACGTTGATTGCTTTTAAAAAAAAAAAAATGTTACGGTGGTAAAAATGATCAGAGACTTCACAAAACACACCCCAAACGAGTTTTCAACAAAGTTTGTTTCCAATCTTTTCTGAAAACTGATGACCTTGAAATTTTTGTTTCTTATATACCAAATAAATTATTAAAGATAATGCACTCGTGATAATTTTCGTTCAATCTACACCCCGTGGAGAATATTCCAGAATTTTTTCAAAATTTTTTGATCAGTACTTTTCGAGATAAGGCGGGGGGGACAGCGATTTTTCGCGATTTTTTAAAAATACGACAAAGAAAATTGAGCCCAAGTATTACATTATATACATATATTTTTTACTCGTGTTTTCACAAGCTTTCATTTGACACCACACTCGATGACCTAGTAAAAAAAAATTTTTTTTTCACTTCCGATTTCACCCCCCAAAACTAACACCTTAAGTCAAAATTTAACTTTCAAAACTACACGTCTCTGATGAGGCCATCAATTCCTAAATTATTACCAAATTTTCAACTTTTTCTACGACAAATAGTTTCGGAGAAAATAGGATGTGACAGTCATCTTATAAGTGTTCCGTACGGAACACTAAAAATGCAACATTTCAGATGGTATTGAAAGAAAACACCAATTAGATAGAAATGAGAACTTTGAACTGTTTTGGCTTTTACTCGATGGAAATCTATAACTAACGTAATGAAAATTTCCACTTTTTTAGGTATGGATTTTTATCAAGTAAAAGCCAAAACAATTTAAAGTTTAAAAGTAGCTAGTACTCGAACATTAGCTTCTCGGTATTTTAATTTACTACTACCTACCTAAACATGTGCCTAAGGAAGATGTTGTGCCACATTATATCAATTTGAAGACAAACAACAGCAAAGCAGCGCAAATAGCAATCAACAAATGAAAAAAGAAATGGATCACCGAAGACCGAAAGACTCAGTACAACAAAAGGGAAATATTCAACATTTATGTTAAGGTACTTCATACTGAACTTCTATTTAGACTACACCCAAACGAATTTACTATTTTTGATTCAGACATCAGAGATAAAATTCGATCCATCATTGAAACTTACTGCACTTATCAAACAAAAACAAAATCTAATAGCAGATATAGAAAAAGGAACAAAGTTTTCGATCACAAGTTTTTTAGACAGTATATAAACCTTTCGAAGACAACGTTTTCAACTCAAGAAACAAAACTCCTAAATAACAGATTTAAACATAATTTAGATAAAAATTTCAATAAAAAGGAATCACAGTTATTAGCACTAGAAACAGAAATAACTTTAATCGACTTACCTTTAAAACATGTCTAAGAAATACACGTGTTCAAATATCATTAAAAAATAATTTTTAAACAGCAAACACAATAACGACAAATCAAAATAATAACACAGTAAAACTTATTAAAAAGGAAGCAATAGAAAAAATTATTATATTCACCAATGCAGATAAAGGAAATCGCAATCAACAAGGCACAATATATAGAAAAAAACAATAGATTTCATTGGACTAAAAAAAAGGAAATTGTCAGACTTTAAGCAAAGACCCAACAAAAATCCGCCTGGAAATAGGACAGCTTCCAGTATCATACCAGATTATAGAGTAATCAAATTAACAGCTATGAATCCCCAACCACCGCAATTCTATTCTCTAATTAAACTACATAACAACAACAAACAAGATTATTCGATAGCAATTCTATTCTCTAATTAAACTACATAAACTAGATTATTCTATGCCAGTGGTCTCCTATATGGCAGCACCAACATGCAAACTCTCAAATTTTCTTATAGACACGATTACAAATCATACAAATTTTCAATTCACTGGTTCTATAAAAAAACTCTTTGGAGTTAATTCAGAAAATTTCAAATATAAAACTTCCTTCAAGAGCTAAATTAGTGCCATTTGATGTACAAAATTTATTCCCCATTATACCTCCAAATGAAACAATTGTTATAATAAAATATCTATTAAATAAAAACAACGTCAATATTATTATAAAACAAGATATTCTCAGGCTACTAAAACATGTTTGAAACAACATTATTTTTATATTTAATAATTCAATCTACAATAACCCAGAAGGACTTATAATGGGAAGCTCTTTAAGCCCACTTTTAGCAGAAATTTTTATGAATAACATCAAAAATAGAATTCAAAAACATTATACGTACAAATCTTTACTAGACTGGTATCGCTATGTAGACGACATTTTAGTTTGTTTAATGGCACGGATAGACAGTTGAATACATTTTTTAATCAGATCAATTCCATCCACAAAAATATAACATTTACAAATGGAAATAGAGGAAAATAATTCACTTAATTTCCTAGATCTTACTTTATCAAGGAATAACAACAAACACAAATTTTGAATATTTCACAAACCATCACACGTAGACACAACAATACACAACATTTCAAACCACCCAAAACAACACAAATTTGCAGCATATTACAATATGTTACATAGGCTAGTGAGTGTTCCTTCATTTGAAAATGATTTCAATAACGAATTAAATTTAATAAAACAAATTGGAGTAAATAATGGTTACCCCCTAAATATGGTCAATTCAATACTCAATAAAAAATTTAAAAACAAAGCTAATTCTGAAGTCTATTCTAAAACTAAAGACACCAATATCAATTATAAATCATTAACCTATTTTGGCATACCTTCAGAAAAAATTAAACACTACCAAAATAGCTTTAAAAATTACTCACTAGGAAAACTCATAAAAAATGCGAAAGTTAAACAAAACAAAGGTGAAAAATCAGAGGCATATAAATGGAATTGCGGTTCGTGTACTAAGGAGTATATAGGACAGACAGGGCGCTCATTTGAAACTAGAATTTCAGAACAAAAACGAAGTTTTCTTAACAACAAAACAGATTTTTCATACAGAAATCATTTAATAGAACAGAACCATCAATTTAATGACCAGTTTGAAATATAATCCATGTAGAAAACAAGAAAAAAAAATTAAACCTTCTGGAATGCCTAGAGATAAACAGTTTGAAAAACACAGGTACCATCCTAAATAAACAAACAGAAATAAATATGACTGATGACAAATTCCCATTATTAAATGTATATACCTTATAAAGTTCAGTATGAATTCCAAGAATACCCTGATTAACTATTTTCAGACTAATTGTAAAAGTAGATAATAAGATGGAATAAAACCTAAATATTTGTTAGTTTCAAAAAGCATCTGAAGAAGATACCGTGTAACGAAACGCGTCATGCAATTTTGTAATAAAAAGTGGAAATTTTGACAAATTGTCTTTCATTACGTTAGAAATGAAAAGAGGGGTACGTCAAGTGGACACCATCTCGCCGAAATTGTTTACGTTGGCGCTAGAAGATCTTTTCAAACAATGTCCATGGACAATTAAGGGTATAAATATAAAATAGTTGATTCAGTTTAGTACGTAAGCTTGATAATGACCGCATAGGTCGAAACTGCAGTCGCAAAACTTGTGCAATATAATGGTAATAATACATAATAAATGTTTTATTTCTTTCCGTTAAAATGGTATAAATATAGGAAAAGAGCAACTCAATCATTTGCGATTCGCGGATGATATTATGCTTATATCTAACAACAAAGAGGAATTAGAGAAAATGCTGAACGAACTTAACAACAAGTCCAGAGAGATTGGTCTGAAGATAAACACCGCCAAAACGACTGTGATAAAGAAGCAGTACTGAACATTGAAAACGCGAAAATCACAAGAACCGATTCATACATATACCTTGGACAAAAAAAGAGTAATATCCATTTGAAAAACTTGAAAGCGGATTTATAAGAATATCATTGGTTCGGTCGGCGTTTGACAGATTGCGGAACATTTTCCTTTCTAATGTCCCAAATACATTAAAAGCGAACACATTTGATCAATACGTGTTGCCAGTATTGATATACAGAACGAAAACGTGGGCTTTGAATCAAGAAATTATAAATCGCCTACAAGTAGCTCAACGAACGATAGTAAGAAGGATGTTGGGAATATCGTTGAGGGATGGGCTGAGTAATGAAGAAATTCGAGGATGGTCCAAGATAACTGATGTAGCTGAGAGGGTAAGCAGGTTAAAGTGGAGCTGGGCGGGTCATATCGCAAGACTCTCTGAAAATCGATGGGCCCATAAAGTAATGAACTGGATGCCCTGGAATGAGAAAAGAATTAGAGGACGCCCGCAAGCCGATAGTCTGACGACATCAAAAGACTAGTGGGATACAACTGGATGAAGAAGGCCCAAAACCGAAGAAGATGGACGTAATTAGGGGAGGCTTATGTCCGACGATGGAATGCATAGCTGATGATGATGATACTAAATCCATTAATATATCCGTTTGTTTGTTACATTTCGGGGGGATTTAATTTTGTAAATGTTTCTTTTCTCCAAGGTCTCTTACTACTAAAAGTTTACGTCATTGCTGTGTATTTTATATCCCCCTTGACCAACGTTTAAGTGACTTCCATTATTATCATTTGTGTTCTCTTTGTGGGTTGTCGGGACTTTCTAAACTAAATCATCATAACTAAATCATCGTTCAAATTTGAAACGAAGCACTATATGACGATAAGATTAGAAAGCACACAGAAGTCAGTTTTATGTTATAAAGTTAGTAAAATAATTATTATTGTTACTTGAAACATCAATAAAGAAAAAAAAATATTTTGCAGTATGCATTTAAAAACATATAATAAAATTTGGTTTAATGCACTTTTTACTGCCAAAATTCTCATACGATATAAATCTAAGAGAGGGCTTTTTTGGATGTGTAATAAAAGTTCTTAGAAAAATCGTAAAGCGAAGTTATGGCTTGAAAACGTAAAATTTTTGCTATACTTTACAACTGTTATATATGTCTTATGTATTTTTTACGTGTATTCCCATAAAACTCAAATTAAAATTTAATCATATCATAAGCTTTTATATTACGAGGCTGTTTTTTTTAAATTGTGTACCTAGATGCCATACAAAAAAAATTGCTTGATTCTATCAGATGTTCGTTAAAGAGAGCCCAACATATTTTTAAGCAAAGGTTTTCCTCAGATGATGAGTTAAAAAGTAACATGACTTCGTTTTTTAAGGCGCAAACAATTTTTTTTTTGGATGCAAAAAAACAACTCGAGATTCGCTGAACTATAGTAAGTCTATTACCATACGGAGTGAAAAGTACTGAGACTTTTGAAGAAAAAACAATATTTTTCCTTATAATGGACCAGCCGTGCCCGCGGCTCCGCTTGCGTGGACTTGATTCACTATTATCGTCACTGCTTATCCCTTATGTTTACCTAACATAATAAAATATAGCCTATAACCTGGCCAGAGAAAATATGTATAAATAAATTAAAAAAAAAAAATCGGATAAGTGGTTCTTGAGTGCTAAGCGCACTAACGGACAGACAGACAGAGAAACTTTGTGTTTTAAATATATTATAGACTTTTTTTCTTTTGATAAATAATAAGTTAAGAATTAAAAAAAAAACGGTCGAGTGCAAGTTGAACTTGCGCAATTAGTGTTCCGTACGTGGATTGCTTTTAAAATAAAAAAAATTGTTACGGAGGTATCAAATGATCAGTGACTTCACACAAACACACCCTAAATGAGTTTTCAACAAAGTTTGTTGCTAATCTTTACTGAAAATTGATGACTTTGAAATTTTTTTTTTTTATATACCCAATAAATTATTAAAGGTAATGTACTCTTGATAATTTTCGTTCAATCTACACCCCATGGAGAATATTCCAAAATTTTTTCAAAATTTTTGATAAGTACATTTCGAGATAAGGCGGGTGGACAGCGATTTTTCGCGATTTTTTTTAAAAATAATACAAAGAAAAAAGTGCGAGCAAGTATTACATTATATATTGTAACATTCATTTTTTCCTGGATTTTAAGACCATGCAATGTTACTGATTTTTCACTTCAAATTGTATTTATTTTTATTTTAAAATATCGACCGGTATATTAAACAAAAGTTTCAGGACATTCAGTATATACTGTGTGGTGCGGGTTGCTGATCGAACCTACCGCCAGGCCGCGATTGGCGAAATGTTTGACCCGGAGTTTTGATTGGAGCGTCCGGATATTACCGGCAAAAATCGCACGATTATTTAAGGGCCTGAGAAACTACCAGCCAGGGCTTTTTTCGATCGAGCCGCAGACCAGGCAGTACCGTCTAGCCGAGAGGCTATTTTCCATCTAGCCGAAGTAGGCTAATTTTCTTCAGAAGCCGCTAAGTAAAAGTACCAGTTTCGACAATAAAAGCTGTAGTGAGCTTTCTAAGTGTTAAGAAAAAGTGTGAAATCGGGCGAAGTCCATCACAGCAGGACTGAAAAAGAGTAAGTCAACAAAACTCCCTCCAATAGACTTATTGAAGAGCAGTGCATTAACAGCAATGTATAACAGACAAAAAAGTGAAGTGTAAAACACGATGTCCCGCCTTCGGGGGTTGTAAAAGTTTAAAGTTTAAATGTAACAACTACTATTTAGGCTAGAATTTTTTTGGTATAACTGTAAAGGTTAGAACTTTTTATTTTCATTTTAAAAACATGAATAAATTCTTTTTTTTGTTGATTAAAGCTAGTGTCTCACTGAATATTTATTTTTCTTTTCAGGATCAGTTGTGCTAGACTAATTTCTTTTTAGTAATATCCATAAAACACTTCAGTTTTTTCTCATTTTTCTTAGCTGAAGTTAAACCGTTTCTATTTTAAAATGAGTGGTGCCCAAAAAAAAAGTCGTACAACTGAGGTTTCTTTAAAAATAGAATTAAATTCCAAAAAGACGTACAAAAATTATCTCTTACCCATATCTCTCTACCAAGGAAAACTGAGCTAGTATTTCTTTAATTTCTTTAGTTCTTTTAAAATCAGGTCTCACTCAATTCATTATCAGAAATTAAAGCGGGGCTGCAAGAAAATTGTGCTCAAGCTTGGGGCGTCCAGTATTTAAAAATGTTACAAAATGACGCAGTCTACATGGGGCGAAAAAATAAAGCAAAATTAGCACACCTTACAAAATTGCGCTCAAGCGTGGGACAAACAACTTCTCACAGGGTACGGAAAAAAAAGATGCCTCAAACTGAGGACAGTTTAGCATGTCATAAAAAGACGTCATAATAGAAATAGCGCTGTCAACGCGGGGCTTTTGGAATTTTATTTTTTAAAAAAAGGGTTCAGTGTACTAGCTTTCGAACAAAATAAAAGCTCTAACTTTGCAGATATTTTATTTCATAATATTTATTAAACGAAACTACACTATAGCAGTAAGACAAAAGCAGGAAATTTGTAGAATTTTTTTATTTCAATTTATCTGATATAGATATTAGAATTTTGTTGTTGACTCTAAGATAAGAGATTCCTACTTTTTTCTTAAAAGCTGGCTTTATAGTTCAGATTGGCAGATGTGTTGGTCGACTTTAATTTTGCATTGTTGATTTATTTTGCGGATAACCGAACAAAAAACTGTTCTTTTTTCTCACCTATATTTTGCATGAATATTAAAAATACTTTGCTGATATACGAAACGATATTTAGAGATTTTTTTATAGGAAATTCTTAAGATATCTTAATAAAAGGATTTTAATACGAGGCAATACTTAGAAATTTTTTTGAAATGGTTGAAGATTTTTTTTAAGTTTGGTAAAGAAGTTTACATATTTTAAGTGCCTTTACAGATTTTGTTATTTTTTTTGACTATTGGGAGCACAGGAGAAATATTTTCACGGCTTTTTAAACAATTCTTTTAAATTTTATAGTATTCATTTATCATGGAAGCCTTCAATTTTAAAGTCAATCACCTATTGGAATATGAATTAGACTATGAACTAAAAATCCGTCGTACTTTCTCAGAACGTCCGGTCGCAGATAAAAGAAAGATTCTAACGAGGATCTTAAGTAAAGAAATTAATGAGCGGGAAAAACGATAAAAATAGGGGATGACACCCTGTCTTTTAAAGAAGAAACGGCTGGTATCGAAAAGAGTTTAAATTCTATCCAAAACTTAATCGATAGTTATGACGGTGATCCAAATGATTCACTTGTACACCGGGTTAAATCACGTTTATCGCATGTAGCGGGTCGCGTACAAAGAATTCCCATGCCGGATGACGAAGAGGAAGCGTCGAAGTTTTCCAAATATGTTCAAGAAACAATAGCTACGTGTGTACTCATGGAAGCAAATCTTGCAGAAAAGATAGCTCCTGGCCATGAGTTACCACAGCTGCCTATTACAACCCCAGTCATAAACGTACCAGCCCCAATCGTGAATTGCGCAGCCAGAAATATTCCTGTCAGCGAATGGCAATTGAAATTTAATGGAGACTCAAAGAGACTCTATCCTTTTTTGGAGAGGCTGACTGAAATAGCTCAAGCTAGGAAAGTATCGGAAGATGAACTTTTCAGCTCTGCTGTTGAATTTTTCACTGGCGATGCCTTCATTTGGTATAGAAGCATAAAATCAAGTGTCAACGACTGGCATTCCTTGGTAGATAGGCTAAAGAAGGACTTCTTGCACTGTGATGATGATGAAGAATTGTGGTCAGAAATAAAGAGGAGGCGACAAAAGAAGGATGAGTCCACTGTGATTTTTATTGCCCACATGGAATCCTTATTTTGTAGGTTGTCCATCAAGCCTTTGGAATGTACCAAAGTTAAATTTATACGTAGGAATATTCTGCCTAGTTTCGTCAATCGGTTAGCTCTACTAGATATAAATTCGGTAGCCGAACTCGCCGGGTTATGTAGAAAACTTGAAGAGTCCGATTATTTGTTAGAAAAGAGCAGACCAAAAAGCGAAACTAATATACATCAGGTAAGGTATAATCCAAATGGCCGAAGTGGAGTCTCGACAAATAAAGTTGGGAATGTAAATCGGAACCCTAGGAGTAACCAGAAAACGGGTAAAGGAAAAGATAATGACTCTAAAATTAGCGACACTGCAGCTAAAGTGAACGACAAGCCGGTTTCACCTAAGGCAATTTTCACGTGTTGGAATTGCACAGGCCCGAATCACACTTACCAAAATTGTACAGCACCAAAGAGGGTATTTTGTTTCAAATGTGGAACAACAGGTGTGAGACTAACATCATGCCCCAAATGTACAAAAAACGAGTAAGGACGGTATATTACCGAGGCGGATATCCTAAGTCCAACAAAAAAGCCTCTAATCTTTCGGCTAAGTCACAAGCTCATGTTCGCAGTAAAGCCCCTAATCCAAAACGTTCTAGAAACACGGACGAACAAAAATATTCCAGTAGATCGGATTGGACTAAATGGTTACAAAAAGTTTCTGATTTTTTTAAGTCTAATAAAAATTATCCTTCTCAAGTTAAAACTCCTGCTTCTCCAAATGGTCACATGTCTCCTTTATTCGTGCATAAATATTTAGACAACAGACCGCATATCAAGATAAATCTATTAGGTGCCCATTTCTCGGCTTTATTTGACTCTGGTGCAAATGCCTCCGTTGTAGGTCAGAATGGTATTAAGATTTTAAGTCGTTTAAGTATAAAAATATGCCACGTCAAAAATAGAAGTGTTACCACTGCAGATGGCAGCCGTCTAAAAGTTTTAGGTACGGTTGAGTTGCCGCTAGTCTGCAATGGTCATTGTTTAGTAATCTCTGCTCTAGTAGTACCTTCTCTATCACATACTTTGGTTCTAGGATGTGATTTTGCACAAAAATTCGGAATTTTGGTAAATTTTAAAAATAATTCGTGGTATCCACAGTCCCTAGAAGTTAATTCTCAAACAAGTTTTAAAGATTGTTATTCAGAAAGTTCTTTTGAAAACCTTTTCTCGCGTCTATGTACCCTAGATGATCTCTCACGGACGGAACGCTTAAAAGCAGAAAAAGTAATAAGCTCTTTCAATGAAATAAGTAGTAAAGATAGGTTAGGCCGAACGAATAAAATCAAGATGTCTATAGATACGGCTGATGCCAGTCCTGTAAAGACAAGGCCCTTCGCCATGTCTCCTTATATGTCAAAAGTATTAAATAAAGAGTTAGACGAAATGTTGAAACTCGGAGTGATTGAAGAATCAAACAGTCCTTGGTGTTCTCCAATCTTATTGGTGAAAAAGGCCGATGGACAGTATCGTCTGTGCTTTGACGGAAGAAAGCTCAACGAGGTCAGCAAATTTGATAACTACCCATTACCGAACATCGACAGAATTTTGACATCACTCAGGAATGCTAAGTATGTATCTTCGATAGACCTTAGAAAGGCTTTCTGGCAAATTCCTTTAGACAAATCCTCTAAAGAAAAGACCGCTTTTGCAGTAGTAGGCCGAGGTCTATTTCAGTTCGTCACTATGCCGTTTGGTCTTAAGAACGCTGCTCAAACTCAGCAACGTTTAGTGGACGCCATATTTGGTCCGAAATATGAGCCACATATTTTTACCTATCTTGATGATATTTTAGTAACATCGGAAGACTTCGAATCGCATATTCGCTTACTTAAGGAAGTAAAAGATAAATTGAAAGAGGCCGGACTGACGATAAATTTGAGCAAATGTGATTTTTTCAAAACTTCTCTAAAGTTTTTAGGCTATATTGTAGGCTCAAATTCCTTGCGTACCGATCCGGATAAAGTAGCAAGCATGGTTAATTATGCGAGACCTACTAATACTACGGAAGTTAAGCGCTTCGTAGGAATGTGTTCATGGTATAGACGTTTTATCGAGAATTTTTTCTACCCTGTTGTCACCTATTAATGATCTTTTGAAAGGACGAAAAAAAGGACAATCGATAGATTGGACAAAGGCAGCCGAAGAATCTTTTATAAAGATTAAAGAACTATTGGTTTCAGCTCCCATTTTATCCCAACCAGACTTTTCCCAACAGTTTTATATTTCTAGTGATGCTTCTAATACTGGTTTAGGGGGGCGTCCTAACACAGAAAATCAATGGTGAGGAAAGGGTGATAGCGTATGCCAGTAGAACTTTATCAAAGGCTGAACGTAACTATTCGGTTGTTGAAAAAGAATGTTTAGCAGTACTCTTTAACATCGAAAAGTTTCGACCTTACATAGAAGGTGTTCCTTTCACGGTCATAACAGATCATTATAGTTTATTGTGGCTTAATTCTATTAAAAATCCTAGTGGCAAACTAGCGCGTTGGGCGATTAGGCTGAGACAACACACGTTTACTTTAATTCATAGAAAAGGAGTCCACAATGTTATTCCTGACGCTTTGTCAAGAATCCCAGATCATACAGCGGACGAAAACAGTCTTAATGCACAGTTTGGCGTAAGAATTGATACAGTAGATGTAGATCGCATTGACCCATGGTACGACAATTTACGGCAGCAAATTAAAGAATCTCCTCAAAATTTTCCACAGTGGAAGGTGGAAAATGATTTCGTGTACAAATTTATCCCAAACCAGTTGCCTTTAAAAATTAATGTACCCGAGTGGAAAATACTAGTTCCTAAACCACAGAGAGAGGAAGTTATAGACATGTGTCACACTCCTCCTACTTCTGGTCATTTTGGCTTTTATAAAACTCTTCACAGGGTTCAGGAACAGTATTATTGGCCAAAAATGCGTTTTGACATCGTAAAGTTTGTGAGGACTTGTGAAGTATGTGGAGCGCAGAAATCTCCAAATACACTACCTATGGGACTGATGGGAAAAGAGAAAACGGTTAATTACTCTTTTCAAGTCATAGCAGCTGATCTAGTAGGCCCATTCCCACGTTTCAAAAAAGGGAAATAAATGGCTTCTCGTGGTTTCTTGCTGGTTTACAAAGTATACCATGCTATTTCCTTTGAAAAACTCTAAAGCCGAATGCTTTTTGAAAATTTTAGAAAATGATATTTTTCTAATCCACGGAGTTTCATCGCTTTCGAGATGCGATAACGGTACTCAGTTTACTTCCGAGTGTTTTAAGAGCTTAAGTGGGACATATAGTTTTAACATCCGTTTTAATCCCGTGTACACCGCAAGACACGAAAGTAACCGGGTTTACACCGTCTTTCTTAGTTTACGGCAGACATATACCTCTATCTGGACATATTATAAAAACTTAGACTTGGATGTCAATGCTGACAGCGAAATAATTCCGGGTAACAGGGGCGCGTACGCCGAAAATTTAAAGGGTCTAAAAGATATTTTCACCGACGTGCGTAGTAGGATACATAAGGCTTATGAGCGGAACAGTAAGTCTTACAACCTTAGAAAAAGGGATTTTTCCTTTAAGATAGGTGATCACGTTTGGCGAAAAAAATAAAAATTCTTTCCAGTGCAGCTGATAAATTCACATCTAAGTTGGTACCTAAGTATGTGCATTGCGTGATTAGAGAAAAGATTTCGGATTTAGTTTATGGTTTAGTTAATTTAAATGGGACTAAAATAGGACGATGGCATATTAAAAGACTTAAAACCATTCAAGGAACCTGACCCTAATGAAAGTTTGTCAGAAGAAGAATAATTAATATTTACATTATCTTAATTGCTTTACTTTATCTTTTTTTTGATGTTGCTCTGTAGAGGTGACGACCTCGTTTTTTTGACTGTTATAAAAGTTGAGCTGAGAATAGCTTACTTTTATAGTTTTTGCTAAGGTTTTGGGTACTGATCATATGGCCCAAACTTAGGTGGATTGTAGTTGATGTTTAGCATCGACTCAGTTTTAGCGAGCTTGCGAAAGAGTCACACTCAGGATATATCATAAGACTGGTATGTCGGTGGTCGCGGGATTTGATTTGCTTATGACCCCAAATAATATCCAGTTCTTGACACTTGGAAGCGAAATTTTGATTAGAGGCAATCCAAGGTGATCTTGAGTTAGGACAAGCGCAGGATGAAGCTCGTGTTGTATGATGTAGAGTCAAAATGTAATAAGAGCAATTTCAAAGTTTGCTACCCGAGAGGGTGTATTTTTATTACCTTAGTGGTATATTTTGGGTGCAATTAAGAGTAAATTTGATTTTGGTTTTATCCAGTAAGTCTAAGACTTGGATTATTTTGATTTAGACCTTCTTCTGAATTGACAAACTAAGGGTATTTTCTATTTTTATCAGAGCCGTTTAAACGTTACCTTTGAGTCACAAATTTTTTTTAAAATTTTTTTTTAGCATAGGCTCATAGGCGTCTGATGAGTTTTTTCGGTTTACTACCAGATTGATAGAAAATTGAAGTTCTGCAGGAGAACTAAAGGCTGATCATTTACAGGAGATGAGAGCAGAGTAAGACAGTCGTTTCACAAAGAAATGATCAAAATCTGATACCGAGATGAGAACCTTGTCAAGAGAGGGCTAAGCGCAGTGAAGGAAGATTCCTAACCGAATTTTTAGATTTCCAAGAGGTAATCTAGAAGTTTGGGCTGACAGAAAACGGTTATGCTGATACCTGTAGCAGTTTCTTCTAGAGGCTATTGTTTATGGGAGACGATTAACATCATGATCGAATATTTTAGCTGTCAACGATGTTTTCTTCTTGTTTCTGATTAAGCTGGGAAAGCTCTTGTCGTCTTCAAAAGTTTTTGTTGCGTTGCCACCGGAAAATTGAGCAATTTTTGTTTCATGTAGCCTTTTTAAGCTCATTTTCGTTTTTTAAAATTTCGTTAGAAGCTTGGTTAAGTCAACCTTGTAAACCTTTTAGGTTGTATCCCATGAGTTATCTGTTTTTTTACAGGCTGTGATGCACCGGGTGCTAACAGATGCCGTTACGGACGTTTGGCAGGGAGTTAGTCTTCCTGAGGAACAGACTGATTGGAAGGGTAGTCTATGGGGGGTGAACGTTTGACCTTTGGGACCTTTAAAGGTTTTGTTACCCAATGGTAATTATTTCTATTTGAACCAAAGGAGAGCCTAACTACTGTAGTCGACCCTCCAAAGTAGCTCCAATTAGCCTATTAGTGGTGACAGGCTGTTGGCAGTAGTGTATTTCGGAACACCCTATTGATTAATTTTTTTTTGACTTATGGTGGTGTGGTAGACACCGTTTTAGTTTAGTGGATGCTATAATCTACTCCCTTTTGTTGGTGGACTCCAGGGTCACCAATTCTGTATTTTTTTGTCTCCACCTTTCAGTATAATCGTGGTGAAGTGTTTGTCTCCTGTTATGTGGGATGGATTGAATGTTTTTCGTTCGATGTTGTTCTAGGGCGAGACCAGTACACGAGGGTTCTTCATGCAACTTGAAGAGGCGCAATGCTGGTTAAGTTTTATTTCTCTGTGTAGCCACCCTGAAGAATGACGGAGAGCGTTTTTTTTTTGGCTCATGTTTCTAGGTAGATTTGTCACTTTGGTGCGATGTGCCGAAGATTTGTTTAGCTTTTGCTAAGAGCTTTCACCAAGCTCAGTATGGAGTTATCATAACCAAGAGTTAGGGATTTGAACTCCTGTATATATTGCTGTATATATTACTGTACATATTTCTGTATATATTTCGGTGTATGTTGGTTGCCTGAGGGCATGTGCTCAAAATGCAAGATTTTGAGTCGTTTTGCTTATGGACTCCTATATAGGATTATGACTTTAGGGAGGTCCTATTTCGAGACTTGCTGTCTCATATAGTTATGTTAGGAATGTTTCCTTGAATGTTAGTTGCGCGCTGGACTAATCATTCTGTTCTTAGTGAACATTGCTTTTTGAAGCAGGATCATTCAGTTTAGTGAATTTTAGCTTTTATAGCTATTCACTGTGTTTAGAGTGAATTTTAGCTTTTATAGCTATTCACTGTGCCTATAGTGATTTAGTTAGCTTTTATAGCTGCTCACTATGTTCATGGCGAGTTTGTTCTTTTAGAACGCAGACTTTGTGTAGTCGAGGACTATTTACAGAGTGTTTTCTTGGCGAGGAGCCGAGTTTTTTCTGGCGATACCAGAGTGTTTTGTTGGGATGAGCTGACGTGTTTTCTGGCGATCAACCAGAGCGTTTTCCCTAGCGATTTTAGCATGTCTAGATGTCTTAGGACGTCGACATTGCGATATAGAGTGCGATTATTTTCTGAGTGCGACTAGTAGTGATACTAGATTTAGAATGTTCTCTTAGCGATGAGCTAGAGCATGGATAGCGATTTTTTTCCCGAGCGTTTGTCTGGATATTTATCCAGATATTTTTTTTTTTTTTGGCCTAGTGCTAAATGGTCTGACAAGACTTTTTCTTTTTAGTGTAAGTGTTTGCACTAGAATCATTTTTTTATTTTTTTTCTTTATTTAAGAATTTATAAATTTTTTTTGCTGAAATAAAAAAAAAAAATTTTCAGACAATCCTTAAAAGATTTTAAGGGGGGTGTTCATATTTTATTTCAGTTCATTTTTTTTTTGATTTAGACAAGAGTCTAGACAGTTATTTTTTTTTTGTTTTGGTAACAATAACAGAGCTGATTCTTTTATATAAGAAGACCGCGATTGTTACTTTGAACAGGTATTCTTATGTTCATGCAAGGATTTTTATTTGC
>CM032455.1:182247774-182331021 GCA_019049505.1 Pachyrhynchus sulphureomaculatus
TCTTTTGGAAAAATTGATTTTTATAAACATATTGATATATCTTTGGATAGAAATAAGATATTGACAAAAATCCAACGGGATTATCTTCAGTACATGTCGCTCTTGAAGATAAGTCAATAAAGTTTGCAATTTTCCACGTTCTTCATATAGATTTTCCTCTGTAAATTTATAATACATTTTCTGAAAACGCAAAAAATTCTTTAACTTTTTCTTTTTGCAACAGAATTACAACTTTTTACTTTTACCATTAGGGTCAGGCTATCTTCTACAGATACAGGAGCTAACTTTTTCGCCCTATAAAATTTAATTTGAGTCCATAGAAGCTAAGAAATCGCCCATTTTTTTCTAGAATTTTTGAAGTTTCCCCTAAAAAAAGTCACTTTTTGCTTATATCTCTCTTTGTAAAATTACTCTGATCGAATTGTTGAGTTGCTACTATTATTAAAAAATATTCCTGAATGATAAGCTCAATTTTTCGCCTAATAACTTTTAATTTGGCCACATAGAAGCTGAGAAATCGACTATTTTTCTCAAATTTTCTGTGAAAAATGAGGTTTTTGCAGATATTTCTGTCTGAAAACTAGATTAAGTAAATTATTTGTCATCAATATCTGAGTATATTACAGAGACGTCATTATCACCGGTATCACTTTATATTTTTCGCGGCTCCGATAGTCTCTCTACCTGAATTTTACACTCCGTGTTTGCACATATAAACTTCATGAATGAGTCTCTGAATGCTGGGCATTATCTCTACACAATTCCATTATCAAGGCTTATCTCTGCTCGTCTCTCCCATTATTTCTCCTTATCTCCCATTATTTCCCCTTATCTCACATTATCTCACCTTATCTCCCATTATCTAGGCTTATCTCGACTTATCTCACAATATTTCTCCTTATCTCCCATTATTTCTCCTTATCTCCCATTATCTCACCATAACTCCCATTATCTAGACTTATCTCTGCTTATCTCCCATTATTTATACTTATCTCTCATTATCTCACCTTATCTCCCATTATCTAGGCTTATATCGAATTATATAGAATATATGTATAAATTTATAAAAACACGTAAATCTGAAGTGATAAGCGCACTAACGGACAGACAGACAGAGTTGCATTTTATATATATTATACTCTTTGCAACATGATATTGTTCCATATTTAATGGTTTAGGCAGTGTATTGCAAGAGAACGCGCTAACAGTAACCTTTTTCCGACTTGATTCACTATATCGTCACTGCTTATTCTTTATGTTATATAACCTGGCCAGAGAACATACATATGTTTTAAAAAAAAAAGCGCGTAACGCACTAACGGACAGACAGACAGACAGAGAGACCTTGCATTTTATATATATTATAGATTATATATATTCTCTGCTACATAATATTGTTTCATACATAATGGTTTAGGCTGTGTATTGCAAGAGAACGCGCTAGCAACAAACTTTTTTTTTCCGACCTTTATTCACTATTATCGTCACTTCTCATTCCTTATGCTACCTATCGTAATAAAATATAGTCTATAACCTGGCCAGAGAACATATGTATGTTTTAAAAAAAGTACGTGAATCGGATAAGTGGTTCTCCAGTGATAAGCGCACTAACGGACAGACAGACAGACAGAGAGACGTTGCATTATATATATATATATATATATATATATATATATATAACATATATATATATATATATTATATATATATATATATATATATATATATATAATATACACGTATATATTACTACTGAGTATATATCACCACTACACCAAACACTTTCTTTTTGCACTCGACGCGCGTTTCGCTAACCATGTTAGCTCATCAGGGGCGATGATTGATACAGTCAATCATCGCTCCTGATGAAGCTAACATGGTTAGCGAAACGCACGTCGAGTGCAAAAAAATAAAGTGTTTGTGTAGTGGTGATATATACTGAGTAGTGTCATTGTGTCAAAGATTCCGCATTTTTTCAACTTAGTACGTGTCTATTACCCATTTGAGTTGGCTGGTTCTCCCCCGAGATGAATAATAGGCCTTTGCGCAAACGCGCGCTGCTTTCCACTATCGAAATTCCTGCTTTTTTTTTCTCTTATTTTCTAACAGTCTTGTTCTGAGAGGAATAAATCGTCACGTGTTGACAAGTGTTTCTCTCAAAAACACAATAATTATTATATTGTAAAATTTACATATATACAAAGATATATCAAAAATAAACGTATTATTATATCAATGTAATTACCTATAAAATTATTACAAATCCACGTGAGATTTTTTAATTGGGAAGGAACACCTGTTTTTTTAAATGTTTTATTAAAAAAATCTCCCGGTAAATCCAGGAAATTCACTACGCTTCCATTTTCTTGTTGCAAATTTTCTGAACATTTTTTCTTTGGATATTTTGTACAATCCTGATATTCTTGCACTTTTGTATTGAACATTCGTTCGAAATGAATTATAATACCAATAATAACGTCTCTTTTTTATTATAAGAAATAGATGCTTATACTGCACACTCTGTCGGCGACTTACTAAGTCTATTCAAAACAGAGCGGCACAGCACGGCTGGCACTTATTGCAGAAACGCACCTTTCTTGAACTTACTACTGCTCGAAGGCATAGATGCAGCATTGGTATAACAACTAAAAACGAAACGAAAAGAATCGTTCTTTTAGAAGTTACCAAAAGTGTTTTTCGTATTTGCTCTGCTTGAATAGACGCCGACAAAGTGCAGTATAATCATCTATTTGTTATAGTTTTCCGTTAGTTACTTGGATAAAGGACTAAAAATGTGTTCTCGTATTTGTTGAACCTAGCCCAGCTGATGAGCCGTGATGTGGCGAAACGCGTCTTGGGATGGTTCAGCAAATACGAAGAACACTTTTGGTAACTTCTAAAGAACGATTCTTTTTCGTTCATTTTTAGTTGTTATACCAATGCTGCCCTCTTTTTTACAGTGTTGTTATTCTAGTTCTGTTCCAGCCTAAAGTACGAGAAGTGCAAATTGTCAAGGAAGCAGTATACGGCATTTCAGCGTCATTTTCAACTAAGTTTGCGAATGTGGAATCTTTGGCACAATGATACTACTCAGTATATATCACCACAACACCAAACACTTTATTTTTGCACTCGGAACGACGCGCGTTTTGCTAACCATGTTAGCTTCATCAGGAGCGATGATTTGACTAAACCTAAACCACAAATCTACCATATACCACCAGTAGAAGGGACTATAAGGAATAGGCCCTCTGTCTTTATTTAAAACTACTTTTACATCTTATAAATTCCATACTTTGTCGTACGCGTTCAATACTATCAGATACATTTTTTTTATTAATCTTAGATTATCTAATGTTACAAATGATCAGCTTCAAGGGCATGTTCGGCAATGCTAGACTTTTCTGTTCTACTGTATTTTAAGTGTGCTAAATGTTTCTTTAAATCGTGTTTTAATTGACCTTTTAATTTGCCCAACATACTTTTTGTCACAATCATTACAACTAACATTTCATAAATTCCACTTTTCTCACAATTAGGAATCTTATCTTTGCGGGGATTTCCTAAGATATTCCTCAGATTGTCTGATGACTTATAGACTAAGGTGAGGCCCTACCTTAATAAATACCTTATTGAGTCCCTTGCTCTATTTCAGATTATATGGTATGGAGACATACTTAGTCTTATTTTCTTGGCGTGTAAAAAAGGTGGAATTCTGAATATTATGTATGAAATTTTAAAATGTAAAAGTAGTTTAAATAAAGACAGAGGGCCTATTCCTTATAGTCTCCTCTACTGGTTACTTGACCGGAACTGATGGCCTTGCCTATGCCATTAGTTCCGCCTGAGTAATTCGAGGTTAAGCCAAGTATAAATAGGGTAGATTTGTAGTTTAGCTTTAGTCAATCATCGCATCGCTCCTGATGAAGCTAACATGGTTAGCGAAACGCGCGTCAAGTGTAAAAATAAAGTGTTTGGTGTAGTGGTGATATATACTGAGTCGTGTCATTTTCAACATTTTACAAATTTGGGAAATTTATAATTTGCAGTATCATGTAAGATATTGTTTCAAGCATTTTCAATTATTCTTTCAGCACACAAAGCACAAAATATTTGAGAAACATGTCTGAAACATTTCATATGTAAGCGGGGAAAAGTTTCCAAAGTCAAGTAAATGGTTCAGAAAATTCGAGAATAATGGTCAATTTCTCATCTTCTATGTGGCCAAATTAAAAGTTATTAGGGCGGAAAATTTAGCTTATCACCTCAGGAATATATTCTGTTAATAGTAGTAACGCTACAATTCGATCAAAGTAATTTTACAAAGAGGGATATATGCAAAAAGTGACTTTTTTACGGAAATTTAAAAAAATTCGAAATAAATGGTCGATTTCTCAGCATCTATGGAGTCATATTAAACTTTATAAGGTGGAAAAGTTAACTCTGTATTCTGGAAGATAGCTTGACCCTAATGGTAAGATTAAAAAAAATGTTAAATTATTTTTGCAAAAAGAAAAGGTAAACAATTTTTTTTCGTTTCCGGAAAATTTATTATAACTTCATATAGGAAAATCTATATAAAAAAATCACAAACTTTATTAGCTTATCTCTAAGAGGAACATGTACCGAAGATAACCCCGTGGGATTTTTGTCAATACCTTATTTCCATCCAAAGGTATATTAATTTGTTTATAAAAAATCATTTAAAAAAAAAAATAAATAAAATTTTGTGGAAAAATTGACTATATCTCAGTTTCTACTGGAATCAAATTGAACGTTCAAGCCCTCAAACGAAAAGTCTTGATGTTTTCTTTCAAGTTTCGTTAGAATGTTTTTTCAAATCGATTGGATATAACACGAGAAATCTTTAAAAAAAAACCCTAAGGATGTAGAAAACTGCTTGAATTTTGCAATATTTAAAATGGTTGCACTATTTGGCTGTCCGCATTATTTTTCCTCGAAAGTTAACCCTCATTTCTGCCAATGTCCACTTTTTTGTCTATTCCGGCTGGGCTATAAGAGAATACTGCATGGTATAGGTACGCTATGACAGGTCCGGAAAATATGCGATTGACGGATAGACGACAGAATTAAATATACCTCACATTTGTCGAGACTATCTTGACCGAGATTAATATGTGAAACATATACGTTAAATTGTGTCCCATGATATGCCCCCTTATGGGATTTTTAGAAATTAATGCAATTTCAGCTGTTTTATCTCCGTTATGTATATCCAGGATAAAATACTACTATGTTCGAAAATTAAGGAGTATATAGTTTTTTTTAAATACTGATATCTATTAAAGGATTTTAAAATTATTACATTTATATAGCAAACTTGGTCTTAAAAGATAAATTTCTTGTACTGATAAGTTAAAAATATTAGGAACGTATTACGGTAATGAATATTTAGCAAAACAAACCGTTTTCAAGTGGTACAAATCGTTTAAAAGAGAATAGAGAGGCTATTGACGTATGTTCTGTGAGGCCATCCACCGCACCACAGAAGAAAATATCAGGCTAATTGTTCCACAAGCGCGGTATTCTCCAGATATGACACCGTGTGACTTTTTTCTCTCCTCCAAGCTGAAATTACCACTCCGCTGACATCGTTCTGAATCTATATAACTTATAGAAGAGGGAGTATGGCACGTGTTTTGAAAATTGGAAAAAAAATTGACATGAGTGTGTTGCAGCGTGAGAAAAATACTTTGAAGGTGATCAAATAGACTTGGATGAATAAATTAAAAAATCTGTGTTTTATTCAAACCTCTTTTTTTCTTTTTACAAGCATTACCATGACCGCTACCGGTCGTTGACTCTCATGTCGGCTAACGTAATGACTACTATCATGGTTTTATTTACTGCTGTTTGGAACAGTTGCTGGCTCGTTTTTCCAAACCATTACCTGAGGTTTTTGACCATGAAGTCTTTCTTCTTCCAACACTTCTTTTTCTCTGTATTTTGCCTTAAATTATTTGGTATACATTTTCAGGGTTTCCCATTACGTGTCCTAGGTATTCCAGTTTTCTGCTTTTTATTGTATTCACTATTTCTGTTGTTTCATTTAAGTGCTGTAATACTGATTCATTCGTTATCCGGTGAGTCCACTTCATTTTCAACATCCGTCGGTAAGTCTATATTTCAAAGGCCTCCAAGTGTCTAAATAGCGTGTCCGTGACCGTCCACGCTTCTACTCCATATAACACTACAGGGAAAGCATAACATCTAATTATCCTTACTCGGAGGTTTATGTTTAGGTCGAGGCTACATAAATCTGTTTCATTTTTACAAATGTTGCTCGTACCTTCACTATTCTGCTCTTAACTTCAAAGCTTAGGTTGGATTGGTGGTTAATTATAGTTCCGAAATAGACTAATTTATTTACTCGTTCGAGGTTCGTGCGTAAATTTTGTATATTAGATATATATTGAATATTTTTACGCAATACCCCTACACCTACCCCACCCTACCCTACCCGCACCATACCCTACCCCTTGCCCCTGCCCTTACCGATGCCCCTGCCCTATCCATATCATTGCCCCCGCTCCTACTCCCGCCACTATTCCCGCCTTACCCTAATCCTTACCTTGACCTCTACCCCTTATCTGTACCCCTACCCTCACCCTACCCTTACCCCTACCGTTACCCTTACCTCTATCCCTATTCCTACCCCTACCCCTACCCTCACCCCTACCCTCACCCCTACCCTTACCCCTACCCTGACCCCTACCCGTACCCCTACCCTACCCCTACCCCTACCCTTACCCTTACCCTTACCCCTACCCTTACCCCTACCCTTACCCCACCCTTACCCTTACCCTTACCCTTACCCTTACATTTACCCTTACCCTTACCCTTACCCTTACCCTTACCCTTACCCTTACCCTTACCCTTACCCTTACCCTTACCCTTACCCTTACCCTTACCCTTACCCTTACCCTTACCCTTACCCTTACCCTTACCCTTACCCTTACCCTTACCCTTACCTTACCCTTACCCTTACCCTTACCCTTACCCTTACCCTTACCCTTACCCTTACCCTTACCCTTACCCTTACCCTTACCCTTACCCTTACCCTTACCCTTACCCTTACCCTTACCCTTACCCTTACCCTTACCCTTACCCTTACCCTTACCCTTACCCTTACCCTTACCCTTACCCTTACCCTTACCCTTACCCTTACCCTTACCCTTACCCTTACCCTTACCCTTACCCTTACCCTTACCCTTACCCTTACCCTTACCCTTACCCTTACCCTTACCCTTACCCTTACCCTTACCCTTACCCTTACCCTTACCCTTACCCTTACCCTTACCCTTACCCTTACCCTTACCCTTACCCTTACCCTTACCCTTACCCTTACCCTTACCCTTACCCTTACCCTTACCCTTACCCTTTACCCTTACCCTTACCCTTACCCTTACCCTTACCCTTACCCTTACCCTTACCCTTACCCTTACCCTTACCCTTACCCTTACCCTTACCCCTTCTTTGCAGATTTGTTCAGAAGGTAAGTTGAAGAGTAAGAGAGATAAAATACATCCCTGTCTTATGGCCCTTTAAATTTTATCTCATCTCTAGTCTGGTTTCTCACTCGGACATTCGCTACTGATGCCAATATATGTTGGATATCCTTGTCATCTACTTCAGTTATTTTTAAAACCTGCATTATTTTGTCATGTTATACCCGATCAAACGCCTTCTCCAAATCAACTGAGCACATATACGTGTTGTTAATGTCTCAACTTCTCTGTATCAGGATTTGAGTGCTAAATAGTGCTTCACGTGCGTTATTCAACTAATCTCCTTCATTTTGGAACATGTGACAGTTGTTAATTTAGAAAAAAATTTATTTTTTTCTTTTAATACTTTTTTATAAAACTAATGGTTTTTAGATACAGTGATGAAGAAACTTTAGGAGAATGTGATGACAGCGAATATTATGTTGAATCTACTTCCCCTGAACGATCTACTCCAGGTAAATTGTTAACGCAATTAGCCATTCTTCAAATTAATAAAAAATTGTTGGTTAAAGGTTTAAATCAAGCTTTAAATATTTAAACAAATATCTTTAATGAACTCCTTTTCCGAAACGAAATTCAAACATTATATCTTTTTAGCGCATATTGTATAATTAAGAAAATTTTGTCAGATATTCAGGTGTGGTTGTATTCCCCAAGTTTTTGACTTCCGGCAGCTTCAGTGGCTGCTTGCATATTGTCATAGTAACTGCTTATGATTTCTGATATTTTAGAATGTGATAAATTGTTAAGGGATACATGGCCTTGCCTATTTAAAAAAAAAACTTTGTATGCTGTTTACCACGTCATTTCTAATAGCCTAGCACCTTTTTCTTCCTACTATAGCAACGTTTGTTCCTAGCTTCTTCTTATAGAGCAGGGATTCCCAATTTTTTTTTTACTGCGACTCCCTTTACAGGTTGCAATTTTTTTGCGACGCCCATCTAAAAGAAGATACCTGTGTGTAGCTTTAGCAGACAATAAAATTACTTTATTATTCAAAGGAAAACTCCAAACAATATAGAATCTTAATTATTATGTATTAGAAAATATAAAAAAAAAAACTACAAACAATACAATTAATGAGAAGGATGAGCTTGCTTTTCTGAACATAACTTCTCAAATCGGGGCTGACGTTTTGAAATTGCTACTCTCATTTCTTTTTCTAAATTGATTTGTGACCTGTACTTCGATTTGATTACTGCAACTGCAGAAAAGCCAGTTTCACACAAGTACGACGTAGCAAATCGTAAAAGAACCCTGAAAGCCGTAGTACTAGTAGTAGGATATTCTTGGGATGCATTGCTCCAAAACTGAAACAGTTTGTCTTTATCGAATCGTAGTTCTAGGCTCGTATCACAAGATAGTTTTAACAGCCGTTCTTCCTCGACTGTTGAAAGTATAGATGGTGGTAGGGTCGATTGAAACGGATTTCTAATCTAGTCGTATTGATCCAGATTCTCTGGAAAATATTTATTAAAATGGGTGCTTAATATTGATAAGTGTTGGATAAATATCAGTTGCAAACTTGGCTCTAGATTTTTCTTTCAGAAAGCCTTCAAAACAGGAAAAGAGTCAGTATTTCCTTGCTCTCTCTATTTTTCTTTTCCATAACAGCAACTTCTTTTGAAACGCTTCAATTTTATTAGTCAGTTGCAGTATATGCGTTTCGTTTTCCTGCAACGATTTATTAAGGACATTTAATTTCTCAAATATGTCGCAAAGATAGGCCAATTTTATTAAGAAGTCAGTATTTTTAAACTTTTCTGCGGGACGATGCGACTCTGTCATAAATAAAGATTCTTCCATTTGACTTGACAACTTTAAAATTTCACTGTGAACGCACCCTTAAGCCAATCACCGAACTGTCAACGTCAAAACATTCAGTAAAGTCAACATTTTCATCATGGTGAAGTACACGAACGAACAACGTTTACAAATAATTAAAATTTACTACCAAAATTTGGAGTCGGTGACTGCAACTTTAAGAGCGTTAACGCCAATTTTTGGTCGTAATTCTCGTCCCAGTAAACAAGCAATTCATAGTCTAGTGAAAAAATTTGAGTTAACATATTCGCTGCTGGACGTTCCCGTGCCAATGAGACAACGGGTTGGTCGAAGTGGCCAGAATATTGCTGCCGTTCAAGCGTCCATCTCAAACGAACCAAAAACAGTCGATTTCACGGCGTTCTCAAGAATTGGGCATCGCTCAGACCACACTATGGTGAATTTTGCGAAAGGATCTTGGCCTGCACCCTTATAAGTTAAAGTTAACTCAAGAACTAAAGCCACTCGAGCATATGAAGCGACGTACGTTCTCGAATTGGGCTCTAGAAATGTTGGCAGAAGATGACCAATTTCATCGCAAAATCATCTTTAGTGATGAAGCGCATTTTTTGGATAAACGGCTTCGTCAACAAACAGAATATGCGTTATTGGTCAGGTGAAAACCCTCATGTGCTTGAAGAAACATCACTTCATCCACAAAAAAATTACTGTTTAGTGCGGTTTTCATGCCGGTGGTGTCATTGGGCCGTTCTTTTTCGTTGATGAAAATAACCGTCACGTTACAGTCAATGGAGATCGCTACAGAGGCATGTTGCAACGTTATTTCTTTGATCAATTGCATGGGCTAGACATTAATGATATGTGGTTTCAACAAGACGGCGCCACAAGCCACACAGCGGGTGTAACAATCGACTTACTGCAATCTAAATTCGGTGAACGTGTTATATCGAGAAATGGTCCCGTCGAATGGCCGCCTAGATCGTGTGATTTAACACCTCTAGACTTCTTTTTATGGGGGTACGTTAAATCATTGGTCTATGCTAACAAGCCCTGCGTCGTTAGAGGAGGAGCTCAGAGCCAAAAATTGGGTTCAACGAATCGACCGCTGCAAACGTGCCCGTAGTGGACATACGAATGAAGTCGAATTCCATACATAAATGTTTTGAT
Organism: Pachyrhynchus sulphureomaculatus; assembly: GCA_019049505.1. NCBI lineage: Eukaryota > Metazoa > Arthropoda > Insecta > Coleoptera > Curculionidae > Pachyrhynchus > Pachyrhynchus sulphureomaculatus. Next base: position 182,258,256 of record CM032455.1, read on the forward strand.
TGTACTTCAAGCCGATAGTAAAATTTTCGAAATGTCTCAAATGGGTTGCGTTTTATTTCAAAAAAAAGTTGTCAAGTCCTTAATGGAAGACCCGATACGTGTACAACTCATTTTTTAATTCGTGTCGACGTGAGGCTACGTTACTTATCGACAACCAACGAGAATTACAGTAATAAAGCTTAGGGAAAAATCTTGCCTTCACGGAAGTTCACCACTTTGATAATGATCTCCATCACAAAAATTTAATTCAGGTGAAATATTTTTTGCAGCCAGGGCCTCCCTATGTATGACGCAATGTGTCCATTTTACATTTGGAGATTTGGTTTTACTGAGAGCTTGAAGTCCTCCATACTGCCCTGACATCGCGCGAGCTCCATCCGTACACACACCAACACGCTTCTCCCATTGAATGTTATTATCTCCATGTATGAATCTATGATCTCTCAACAAATCACTAGCCTTACCGGTATCAGTCCTTTTTTTTCAAAATAACAAATCCTCACGTACATTTGTTTCTTCTATGTACCGCACGTAACATATTAATTGAGCGTCGTTATTACTGTCTGTCGCTTCATCCAGTTGAGTGGCAAAAAACCAGAAAGATTTTCCACAATTTGCTCATTAATGTCTTCAGTTACGTCATGAATGCGACGACTAATCGTATTGTTAGAAAAAGGAATATTTTTTATTTCTTTAGCCGCCGATTCTTCAGTCATCACTGATACCATAACAATCGCTGCAGGGAAAATAAGATCTTCAGCAACTGTATGTGGTCTCTTACATTTGGCAATTCGGTGAACGAGCTTGTAAGAGGCGAACAGTGCCTTTGGAAGGAATAGATGCTCTGGAAACCAAGGATGTCGACTGATGTTTCAGTTCTCGAAAATTTCTTGCAAAAAATCTCGCTACTTTCCTTGTAAATTATTGTGAGTTGTTTCTAAATGACGTTTCAATTTATTAGGAAGCATACTTTCAGCAGGCAGCGCCATATTTCCTTTGCTAACGTAGGTAAATCCAAAATCTAAATATTAGTCATTATATTTTCTGTACTTTTTTCGTTTTTCTACAGTTTTATTTCTACTCTCTCCTGCATCTTCAAACACGTTTTCTCTTTATTTGAATGAGGTTATCCTTTTTAAGTAATAAATACGCGCGTAAATTAAATACAACACACTTAAAATCGAAACACTGCATTCATCAACGGGTAATCGACGAATAAATAAAGCGCCAAAACTAAAGACTGAACGATAAACCAACGAAAGCGCGGGGAAATGAAGGGACGGACTTACTGAGTCGCTGATGAGACGCGCGCCCTAGTTTATTAGGTCGCGTGCAGACGACCTGTGCGTATCGTCTCGCGACTCCCCTAGAATAACGCCGCGACGCACAGTTAGGAACCCCTTTTATATAGTATAACCTGTAAAATATGTCTTTTTAGTGTTCCGTACGGAACACTTATAAGATCACTTCGGTGTCTGTCTGTCTGTCTGTCACATCCGATTTTCTCCGAAACTATTTGACATAGAAAGTTGAAATTTGGTACTAATATAGGAATTGATGGCCTCATCAGAGCCGTGTAGTTTTGAAAGTTAAATTTTGACTTAAGGGGTTAGTTTTGGGGGGTGAAATCGGAGGTGAAAAAAAAAAATTTTTTTTACTAGGTCATCGAGTGTGGTGTCAAATGAAAGCTTGTGAAAACACGAGTAAAAAATATACATATAATGTAATACTTGCGCGCACTTTTCTTTGTATTATTTTTAAAAAATCGCGAAAAATCGCTGTCCACCAGCGTTATCGGGAAAAGTACTTATCAAAAAAATTTGAAAAAATTCTGGAATATTCTCCACGGGGTGTAGATTGAACGAAAATTATCACGAGTGCATTACCTAACAATTTATCTGGTATATAAAAAAAACAAAAAAATTCAAGGTCATCAATTTTCAGTAAAGATTGGCAACAAACTTTCTTGAAAACTCATTTAGGGTATGTTTGTGAAATCACTGATCATTTCATACCTCCGTAACAAAATTTTTTATTTTAAAAGCAATCAACGTACGGAACACTAATTGCGCAAGTTCAACTTGCACTTGACCGGTTTTTTTGAATATATAAATAATCTCTGGTCGTTCTCAAAAAACCTATGGATTTTTTTGGCTACACGAAAATTCGCTTATAGCCCATAAGTATAACTGGTAAGTTGAAAAAATAACCGGTCAAGTGCAAGTACTTCCGTACGTTGATTGTTTTTGAAAATAAAAAATGTTGTAACGGAAGTATAAAATGATCAGTGACTTCACAAAAACACACCCCAAATGAGTTTTCAACAAAGTTTATTTCCAATCTTTACTGAAAATTGATGACCTTGAAATTTCTGTTTTTTTTATATACCAGATAAATTATTGCAGGTAATGCACTCGTGATAATTTTCGTTCAATCTACACCCCGTGGAGAATATTCCAGAATTTTTTCAAAATTTTTTGATAAGTACTTTTCGAGATAAGGGGGTGGACAGCGATTTTTCGCGATTTTTTAAAAATAATACAAAGAAAAATGCGCGCAAGTATTATATTATATATATATATTTTACTCGTGTTTTCACAAGCTTTCATTTGACACCACATTCGATTACCTACATAGTAAAATTTTTTTTTCACTCCCGATTTCACCGCCCAAAACTAACCCCTTAAGTCAAAATTTAACTTTCAAAACTACACGGCTCTGATGAGGCCATCAATTCCTATATTATTACCAAATTTCAATTTTCTATGACAAATAGTTTCGGAGAGAAAATCGGATGTGACAGACGGACAGACAGACAGACGGACAGACAGACACCTAAGTGATCTTATAAGTGTTCCATACGGAACACTCGAAAAAAATCACGATTGGTTCAATTTGACTTTAACGGAAGCCTACCTGTGATAATTTCTCTTTAATTTTAGGCCTTTCGACAAGCTCCAAAACAGGGTTATCAACATCAAACACTAGCTTAAGTTCTTTACATCAGAGTTACTGCTACACCAGCCAGCAAAGTTACGAGCACGGTAGCTACGGTTACGACATGTACCATGGTTACTATAATAACGCACCTGTAAAAAAATTAACCCAGAATACCAAACCGAAAATTACTTCAGCTTTGTATAAGAATAACGCTGTAAAAAATATGAAAAGTATGAGTTTCGATTGCTCAATGGGAACTACAGAAAAAATAAAGAAAAAAATGAAATTGACTGATAATAATTCATTAGACAATGTCCTTGAAAGTAACGGATTTGAAGAATTCTCTTCGAATTTACACAAATCAAAATTTCTGTTAGAAAATGAAGTCTTTCTTAAAGAAACTGTTAGTGATTTAGATGTAAGCAAAGATACTAAAAGTATAAATAATGCATCTGAAAAAAGTAAAGTTGAATTGAATGGTAAGGATGTGAAAAAAAGTTAAATTTCTGTTAACTGCTGGAGTACGTCTAATTTTTTTGCTGCTGAACTTCTTAGGCTGCTGTATTTTCGAAAAAACTAAATTTTAAGCACTGAATCCTAACCAGTAGAGTACAATAATAAATAAATTATGTTAGACCAGGGGTGCTCAAACTTGAACTGCTGGCGATCTACCTCAATATTGTTAGACTACGATCGATCGACTCTGAGAGGCTGCAAGTAAGTGTGATGCAGGATTGTCGTCTAGGTAAGGTGTATCGTGGCATAGATATTAGTTTTCCGCACAATATGCATTTTTTTAGTCAAGGTAAGTGTAGGTCTGCTCTAAAATGTCAATGAAAAAAATCATAATTATTCAAAATTGCGATTTTATTGGTTCTTACAAAACAATCGAGTTCTAGTGTCTAAACTTAACTACATAGTGACTTTGGATGTTGAAGCGTGGCACTGCATGTCAGCATACTTTTCATAAGATGGTACGTAATTACCGAGTACTAATCGCAAGCATGATGACATATGTTCGTCAGTTAGTCGATTGCGATATTTTGATTTAATTATCTTCATTTCAGAAAATGCAGACTCGCACAAGTAAAGTTGACCCAAACATTGCCGTCAGTTGAAGGGCGATTTGCCTTAGATTCGGATATTTATCTTCAGATATAAAACACCAGAATTGTGTATCAGATGTTGTGGCTTTGAGATGTATATCTGATATAATCTGCCCTAACTCATTTTCAACAGAACATGAGTCCATGTTAAACTGACTTGCTATTTCAGTAGCTAATTCCTCAATGTTTTTACACGAAAAAGGATAACTCATAAATGATGCGATATTTGCCAATTTACTGAAATCATAAAAAACGTATTTCGAATTGGTCCAAAATATTTGATAATTCTGCCTCATAAATATCATAATTCAACTGAGGAATCCTTGCTTTCAAAGACGGAAAATTTTTCAGATCCTTTCTTTTCAGTTGATCTATCATAAGTTGCAATTTACTTTTGAATGCGTTTATTGCGCTAATCATCTCAATAATAGTTTTTCCTTTACCTTGAAGCTTCAAATTAATGGTGTTTAAATGCATTGTGATGTCTGTCAAAAATGCCAAATCAGTCAGCCATTTTCCGTTTTTCAGCATCTGAGTGTCATCACCTCTTTCATCCAGAAAAGCTGTTATATCGGGCAATAATTCTTGAAACCTTTCTAGGAATTTTCCGCGACTCAACCACCTGACGTTCGTGTGAAGAACTAAATCAGTGTCTTCAGCTGACTCACTATCTTCCAACTGCAATTTAAAGAGCCGTCGTTGCAAGTTACGTGCACTGATAGAATTCACAATTTTTATTGCAATGCCCATAATCTCCTCCATGTTTAGAACTTTTGAACACAAAACTTGTTGATGTATAAAGCAATGGAAGGAGAAAAATGAAGGGAAATCATCATTAGCTCGACACAATGCCACAAAACCGTTTTTGTTTCCAGTCATTGCTGGTGCTCCATCGGTTGTAATGCACACTAGTTTATATATTGGTAGCTTGTAGTTTGTTACAAAATTGAAAAAAACGTCATATATATCTTCGCCACGGGTCTTTCCTTTCAGAGGAATCATTGTCAAGAACTCGTCCTTAGCCGACATGTCATTGAATACCATTCGAATAAAAATACAAAGCTGGGCAGTGTCTGTCATATCGGTGGATTCGTCGAACTGTAAAGAAAAGTATGTACATTCCATGATATCATGTTTTAGTTTATCTGCCATGTCCTGATTCATGACTTCAACACGCCTTGTGACAGTCGGACGAGATAACTGAAGTTCTCTAATACCAGACATAATCTCTGTTTTATTTTTAAAATCTCCAATAGTCTCACCCGCTTCAATAAATGCTTCCTTCACAACCAATCCATCATCAAATGGTTTCTTGTGTTTCTCCAATATATGAGATATTTTAAATGACGCGATCGTTGCAACTTTTGATTGTTTGGCTGGTCTTGTGAAACGTGGTTTGTTCTTTTTTCAAACAAGTTATCAAATCACGTTTCGTTTTCTTAATTCACTCTGTGACGGAAAATCCTTTTCATAGTTTTTATGAACCGTTTTACGATGCCTCTCTAAGTTTCCACGTTTAGGTATTGCAACTGACGCACAGCAAATGAGACAAATGCACTTATCCTTTACCATACAAAAGAAAAATTCTTCCTCCCAATCGTTATTACAATGATAAGTTTTACTTTTCTTCGCCGCACTCATTTTGGACTATTTATTAATAAACTTTGTATCGATGTATCGCCTTCAAGTTACAACTCAGACTGACCCCTATTCCTGCAGGCGCAACATTTATATCGGCGCAAACGAAGTCTCGAATGTTCCCGTCAAACACGCCACCCGAAGTTTCTAGAAAAATCGGCGGGAATCAAAAACGCGCCTTTTCTTTGACAAGTACCGCGCGTTCCTTTGATAAAGCCGCCTTTTGCCGCTAGCAGGGGGTTATTACGATAAAAGAAAGTGATGAGGGGGTTATTCTGGCCTAATTGTGGATCGAATAAATGTTAGTAGTTTATTCATTACATTTTGTTTTAGTTACCTAAAACAAAATCTGTGAATAGTTCTATATCGGAATTTTTTTCTCGAGATCGACTCAAAAAACACTCGCGATCGACTTGTCGATCGCGATCGACCGTTTGAGCACCCCTGTGTGAGACGATTGAATCATATTGGATGCGACAATCTCTTTGAGCTCGCATGAACCAAAATTAAAATTCGGACAACTAAAAGCACATAATTGTAGACGATCATCAGAGAAATCATATTAATTTTTAGGATCGAAATTAGAGTTATGCCACAAATTATGAAGTTTTGCAGGAAAAGAAATGAAAATTAGACGTTACGTTATGTTTAAGGTTGAGGTGCTAAAATATGATAATAAGTGAATGGAAAAAAAGAGAGCAGAGCTCAGTTTGTAAAGAAAAACATATTGTAATATAAAATTTAGTTGTAAGTAAATTAATTAAAATATCTACCCGTTTTACTTATCAAGTAATATTGTAAAATATGAATCGACTTAAAAAAACGAATCTATTATGTGTTAGAAACAGTCAATTTGTAAAAATAGTATTTATATTACTAGCCAAAGGCTTTAAGTGGTATTTTTGTTGTGAAAAATGCGATTTTCGAAGACAGGTTTAGGTCGAGGTCGAGATCACAAAAATTTTACTTAAAATCTGAGGTACGACCCAACTGTTTAACTGACTGCAGAAAAATCTATAAGTACTCGTATATGGATAACTGGGTATTTGCGTTATTGGTTGAACAATGAACCAATATAACTCAATTTAACTCAGAGTAATTGGTCACATACTTTTATTTTAACATTTGGAATGTACGATAAGGTTGTTAACGTTAAGAGATTTCGTTAGGTAATGATATATTGCGGACATATTAGAAAGCCTTTTTAACTCTCCTCCTTTTATTAGTTTAGTGACTACAGCTACCAGGAACATCCGGTCGACTGCCTTTTTCTTAAAAAAAAAACTGTTGTATACAAAGTGTCCCAGTATTCCGTGTACATAGAGTTACTGTGGAATTCTGGGATAAAAATACGACCATTTAACCCAACTTACCTTAGTTCAAAAATACGTAATTTTTGAGATACAGAGAGTCAAAGTTATACTTGTATTTTAGTTTCTCTTAAGTAGCTTTCTTAAAAATTGTGCTATTTGTACAATATTCAATTCTAAGGGGTTTTCTGAGATGAGAAATCGAAATCAGCTCACAGTTTTATTGTAAATTGTAGGGGGCGCCACTTATTGCACTGTGTATACTTTTAAATTGCCATAACTTTTTTATACCACTCTAAATGATATTTCTAATTAAACATTTGAATTTCCCGCCTTTCCCTGTCTAAAAAAGCTCTCTTAGTAAATGTTGTTCCTAGCAACAGTTTCTGAGATAATGGATGTTTGTTTCCATTTTTTTAAATCCATGGCCAAAGTCGCAAATGCGTTTCATCTTATATATATATATATATATATATATATATATATATATATATATATATATATATATATATTTGTATATATATATATATATATATATATATATATATATATATATATATATATATGCATAAGTTTTTGCCGGTTTCACTAAGAGATGGCACCAACGAACAATACGCAGTGTATGAATTTGATAGATACGTCAGTTTGTTCGTCTGATATTAACCTAACCAACATACACAAACATTAGCGTCTGTATTGTATCGTTCAGTGATCATGTCGACTTTTGTGCCTGAAAAAGAACATTTACGGCACGCATTGCTTTTCTTATTTAATCAAAAGAAAACTGCTGCACAGTGCGCGCTCTGGTAGACCACAAAAGTACGAAGACGAGGAATTGCAGGCGTTACTGGATGATGACCCAACTCAAACACAACAGCAATTGGCAAAAGCGTTAAATGTGTCACAAGAAACAATCAGCAGACGTTTATGAACAATGGGTAAGATCAATAAACTCGGTAAACGGGTCCCACAAGATTTAAATGAACGATAAATGGAAAATCGTAAAGTCACTTGTGAAATGCTGCTTCAATGCCACGAAAGAAAATCATTTCAGCACCGAATTGCGACGGGTGACGAAAAATGGATTTATTTTGGAAACCCGAAACGGAGAAAATCGTAGCTGTCACCTGGCGAAACCGGTCCTACAATAGCAAGGCCAAATCGCTTCGGCAAAAAGACCATGCTTTGTCTGGTGGGACCAGAGTGGTATTGTGTATTATGAACTCTTAAAGCCCGGCAAAACCGTTAATGCACAACACTATCGCCAACAAATGATTAATGTAAATCATGCATTGATCGAAAGACGACCGGAATCGACCAGAAGACATGGCAAAGTGATTTTGTTACACGACAATGCGCCGTTTCACACAGCAAAACCAGTGAAAGACATCTTGAAATCGCTTGGATGGGACATCCTTCCGCACCCGCCGTACTCTCCCAACCTGGCGCCATCTGACTATCACCTCTTCGCATTAATGGGGCACGCGCTTGCAGAGCAGCACTTCAGCAATTTCGAGGAAATTGAAAAATGGGTTGACGAATGGGTTGCCGCAAAAGACAAGCAGTTTTTCTGGCATGGTATTCATAATTTACCTGAAAGATGGGCGAAAGTGTGTGTGTGTAAAAGCCAATGACCAATATTTTGAATAAATAAAAAATGAATTTCTCTTGAAAATTACGTGTTTTCTTTACCACAAAAACCGGCAAAAACTTATGCATACACCTGGTATATATATATATATATATATATATATATATATATATATATATATATATATATATATATACGCTCCAAATTTCTAAGATTATTCTTCTGGACCTGTCCTAAGCCTGGATGAAGTGTAAATGAACGCATTTGCGAATTTGACAATGGAATTAAAAAATGGAAACAAACATCCCATTATCTCAGAAACTGTTGCTCGGAGCACCATTTACCAAGAGAGCTTTTTTAGACAGGAGAAGGAGAAAAATACGAATATTTAATTAAAAATATACACAGCGTCCCCTACAAAGATAATCCTGTTAAGTTTTTGGGGCTTTATATTGATTCAGGGCTCTCCTTTAGATGCCATATTGCAAAACTCAGCTCAAGCCTATTAAAGGTAATTTATTTCATCCGAAAAATAAAACATTACTCAACAATGGAAACTTGCCTACATGGGCCTTTTCCATAGTCGACTAAATTATGCAATTTTATTATGGGGAAATACGGTTGATTGGCCAGTTATCTTTAAGCAGCAAAAGAAGGCTATAAGAGTCATCGTAAATGTGTCACAAAGGCAATCTTGCCAAGAATACTTTGGGCAATTAAAGATTATGACAGTGCCAGCATACTTACCAATGCCTGTCTTTTGTTAAAAATAACCTTCCTTCCTTAACAACACATGATGATATCCACGATTATGAAACAAGAAATAAAAATAAGATCATCATTCCTCGGCACAGGCTGACTGTAACTCGTAAGAGTTTTATTGTCTCTGCTGAAAAATTTTACAACCACCTTCCAGATAGTTTCAAAAGTCTATCCACACATAAATTTAAACATAAAATAAAAAAAACTATTAATATCAATACGCCCGTACAATTACAGTGAGTACTTTGGGGCAATTTGAGTATGTATATTGTCTTTTATTATTGTCTGTTTGGTTATCGATTTTATTATTTTTTAATTCACTTACATATAAAGGGTGATTCATTTAGAGGTACTTTTTTTTAAATAAAAAAAAAATGAAAAAAACAATTTTATTTTATAATCTTTATTATCATATAAAAGAACCATTCTTTACAATTATTTCTTAAAGATAATTTCTTTCAAATGTTGTCCGCGACTACGGTTAATAACGTCCATTCTGAAGTTCCAATTTTCAATGACGCGTGTGAGTATTTCGAGTGGTATTTGGCCAATGACTCGAGTAATATTGGCCTCCAATGCCTCAATTGTAGCTGGCTTATCCATGTAGACTTTGGACTTTACATAGCCCCAAAGGAAAAAGTCAAGAGGTGTGATGTCACATGATCTAGCCGGCCAATTCACTGGTCCAAAGCGTGAAATGATCTGTTCGCCGAATTGCTCTCGCAGTAAAGCCATGGTTTCACGGGTTGTATGGCAAGTGGCGCCATCTTGTTGGAACCAAATTTCGTCGAGACCACCAATTTCTGGCATCAAATAGTCTGTTATCATGGCGCAATAACGGTCACCATTCTCAGTAACATTCCGGCCGGCCTCTGTTTTGAAGAAATATGGACCGATTATTCCACCGGCCCATAAACCACACCAAACAGTTGTTTTTTCTGGATTTAATGGCAGCTCTTGAACCTCTTCAGGTTGTTCATCACCCCAAATACGGGCATTTTGTTTATTCACGAACCCATTAAGCCAAAAATGGGCCTCATCGGTGAACAAAATTTTTCTCGAAAACAATGGATCTTCTGCAAGCTTGTCAAGAGCCTAACGACTAAAACGGAAACGATTCGGAAGGTCGGTCGGCTTCAGTTGTTGCACTAGTTGAATTTTGTATGCTTTTAAAGAAAGATCCTTACGTAAAATACGCCAAGTTGTTGAATATGACAGGCCAAGCTGTTGAGAACGGCGACGAATCGACACTTCACGGTCTTCGTGTACACTCTCCGCTACCGCCCCTATATTTTCTTCACTACGTGCTGGATGTGGTCTATTCGGTCGAGCATTATCCAATAATGAAAATTGGGTCTCAAACTTATTGATGGTAGAGCGAATTGTGCGTTCGGTAGGCCGATTATGTGGACCATAAGTTGCTCTAAGCGCCCGATACACATTCCTCGTGGAACGCCCATTTTCGTAATAAAGTTGAACAATTTGTAGACGCTGTGCCGGGCTAAGTCTTTCCATTATGAATTGTCAAACACTACTGAACAGGAATGCCACTTCAGTTGACACGACGCATGCGCAATCTGCAATTAAATCCCCATCACAAAAAGTACCTCTAAATGAATCACCCTTTATAATTATTTTATTTTCAACTGTATTTGACGATGCAAAGACGATGTGCAGGTTAGGTTTGTTTAACATGATTTGTACAAGTTATTATGCAAATAAAGTATTATTATTATTATTATTATTATTACAACAAAACTGTGAGCTCAGAAAACCCCTTAGTACCAAATCTTGTACAAATAGTATAATTATTAAGAAAGCTAGTTAAGAAAAACTAAAATAAAAGTGTAACTTTGACACCCTGTATCTCAAAAATTACGAATTTTTGGACTAAGTAAGTTGAGTTAAATGGTCATATTTTCATCACAGAAATCCGCAGTAACTCTATGTACACGAAATACTGGGGAGACCCTGTATACATATAATCTAAGAAATGCAGAGTAAATTTGGAAGCAAAACTCTAAATACGGAATCGATAGTCGAATTTCAGTTTTGTAAAGAATTAAAAGCTACTGGCGAATATACGTATAACTTTCTAATATGAACGTTTTTGAGAAGGTTTCTTTGCCGTCCATGCAACAAGACCATGCCAAGATATATTGCCCTCAAGTTAATGCTTAGCAAGATGAGGAACAATAGTAATGCAATAGGGTATTTCGGTGTAACTAACACATGGGCTGAAAAGTCCCGGGCCTAACACATAGATGGCGCTAGTTTTATTGCAGTCACCTTTTTTTCAGTTAATACTAACCTTCAAAAGACAGCTGTTAAAATTTCATGATATTCTATTCATTAGTTTGTGAGTTATTGTGCTAAGAGTGACGCTACTTTTGTTATTTTCAAAACAATGGATCAAAAACAATTTCGTGTTTTAATTTTACACTGCTTCTTGATGGGAAAAAAATACCGTTCAAGCGAAGCAATGGCTTGAAAAGTGTTATGGGGACTCCGCTCCATCAGAAACAACAATAAAACGTTGGTTTGCTGACTTCAAACGTGGTCGTAGAGACACCGATGATGCAGAACGCAGTGGACGTCCAAATGAGGCGGTAACACCAGAAAACATCAAAAAAATCCATAAAATCGTTTTGAATGATCGAAAAGTGAAGTTGCGTGAGTTAGCTGACATCGTAAAGATATCAAAAGAACGTGTTGGCTTTATATTGCATGAGCATTTGACTATGAGAAAGCTCTGTTCAAAGTGGGTGCCGCGTTTGCTCACTGTTGATCAAAAACAAGAACGTGTTGATGATTCTGAGCAGTGTTTGGCCATGTTTAAACGTAACAAACCGGAATTTTTGCGTCGATATGTGACAATGGATGAAACATGGATCCATCACTTCACTCCGGAATCAAAACGATCGTCATCTGAGTGGGACCGCAACTGGTGAACCTCGTCCAAAGCGCCCGAAAGCACAACAATCGGCTGGAAAGGTTATGGCCTCGGTATTTTGGGATGTGCGTGGTGTAATATTCATCGACTATCTCGAGAAAGGAAATACCATCAACAGTGAATATTATATAGCATTATTGGAGCGTTTGAAGGCCGAAATTGCAAAAGAAACGACCGCATATGGCAAAGAAAAAAATTTTGTTTCATCAAGACAACGCACCGTGTCACAAGTCAATCAAAACAATGGCAAAACTACATGAATTGAACTTCGAATTGCTCCCACATCCACCGTATTCGCCAGATTTGGCTCCCAGCGACTACTGGCTGTTCGCAGACCTGAAAAAAATGCTCGCCGGTAAGAAATTTCGCACGAATGAAGAGATTATCGCTGAAACTGAGGCCTATTTTGAGGCAAAAGATAAATCGTTCTACAAAAGTGGTATTGAAATGTTAGAGCGGCGCTGGAATGATTGCGTTGTTCTTGATGGAGATTACGTTGATGAATAAAGCTAATTTTGAACCAAAAAAAACCGTGTTTTCTTTGTTAGGCCCGGGACTTTTCAGCCCATGTGTTATGTCGGATTGCGTAACGTAAAGTTTTTCAGGAGAAACTGACGCCTGGGTTTTCGTTGATTCAAATTTTACTTGATTGTTGATTATATAGTCTGGGCAGCTATAACTATTAAACTATAAAGTTAACAAATAAATGCAATTTAGAGTCTTTTTAGTAGCGTACCGTAAAGGTTCAAAACTATCAATATTGATGAAAAAGAACGTTTAAGTATTACAAGTAAGTTGCCCTCTTCTTTATGTTTACATCGTCTGTCCAAGAAGTTCCCAGACTAATTTTTTCCCGGCCTCGAAGCAGCGCCATCTCATAAACAACAGTAGCTTGATTTCTTATCTGTAAACAACACTATTGCATTCGACCAGCCAGTTGTGATCAGTCAGTGCTGAGTAGTAGAAGTGTGAACTGTATGTGTCGTAGTCGTTGTGTCACAGAAGTGTGATGGAAGAGTGATCAAATTTCATGTGAAACTGGGTAAATGACTGGAGACATTTGAATCTTTGAAAAAAGATTACAGTGCTAATTGTTTATTGCGTTCATAAGTGTTTAAATAGTTTAAACTCTTTAAGGAAAGGCGGGAGTCGCTCGACGATGATGCAAGGTCAGGGTGTCTCAGTACAAGTTCAGCAGACGCAAACGGTGTTAAAATTCAACATCTTCTTTAAATCGACCTCCAGCTTTTATAGGGATAAATCAAGTGTTCACTGTCCGGAATTTTTAGAACCAGAGGAAAGTATGTGCAAAGTTTGTTCCTCACAGCCTGACACCCGAACAAAAACAGCAACGGGTAGATGTCAGCCGAGACTTTACTGCATCTGCAGAGAATAATCAAGGGCGATGAGAGGCAAAACGGCAAAGTACGAAGAAAGTGCGACTGACAATGTCAAGAACAAAGGCAACGATCGTCGCTCACGGAATTATCCACAAAGAATTTGTTCCCGGGTGACCAGGTGCTACGTGAACGTCATGTACCAACTTTGCAAGAAGATGAAACGCAAAGGATTTTTTTTTATTTTATGACAAGGTACTCGCGCATACGGCTGGGATTGTGATGCAGTTTTTGGCGTGAAAACAAGTATCCGTACTCCACCACCCTCGTTATTCACCTGATTTAGCCCTTAGTGACTTATTTTATTTCCAAAAATTAAACTCCACATGAAGGGTCAACGCTATGACGATTTGGAGGACATTAAGTCATTGTGATGCGGGAGTTAAAACCATGATCTGAAGATTTTTTAAACAGTTTCATATGGTTGTATGAACAATTTGAACGTCGGAGTGGACTATGTAGATTATCTGAAGTAATAAAAAATTCACTTTTTAAGTTTTCTGTTTTTTTAATAAGGCAATCCGAGGACCTTTTTGGATAGACGGTGAATACTATGAAAGGACAAAACAAATATTTAGTCTAGGCGAATGGAGTAAAATGACACAGGGCTCATGTCGCGACATTTATAGGAAATTTAATGGGGGAATATGTAAAATATTTTGATTGATGAACTAATAAACTGAAATCACTATAGTTCATTTGCTTGGAGTTGATAGCACACAACATGAGTTATAAACATTAGAATGTCATAAACCATAAGCCTCCGAAATTTCTCTGCCAATTATTTGCATTTTTAGTTTTAATCACCTTTATTTTCTATCTCTATACAACAGTGCGACCTTTTTCTAAAAAATATTTTATTACACGCCTTCGAAACTTTAGAATAAGTTATATAAATCAACGCATTTCATAGTTTATTTTAATGAGTAAATGATGAAACTAAAAATCTTATTTGGATGATAAAGGTCTAAACTAGTACAATTAACAATTCTTAAGAACTAGAAATCTACAGTGTTGTAAAACTTAATGATAATAGGAACAATAAAATTATTTGAGATTTTAGCAGTTATTGGAATATAATTAACCAAAGTGCTTATCGGTAGGTAGGTGCCTAAGTACCTAAGTAAGCAATAAAAATATTCTGTGTAAGTATAAAAATAAAGCAACCTGAATTTTCATTGGGAAAAACACAATAGAAAAATCTGTTCTTATTGATAAAACAGAAATAATTTGTTGAAGAAGATAATATCTACGAGCAATCAGAAAATTTCAAGCCGAAGAAAAACATATTTTTTATTTAGATGAGACTTGGGTTAATGAGGGAAACACAGTGAAAAAATTCTGGATTGACAAAAAACATTAAGAATGCCAAATAAGTTGGTCAACTGGATTACAACCTTCTTCAGGAAAAAGTCGCATGCTAATTATAGCACATATTGGTAGTGAAAACGGGGGTTTTTAGAATTCGAATCAAAGTCAACTGAAGATTACCATGAGAAGATGACGGCCGATGTTGATGATGATGATGTTATATTATATTGAACAATGCCCTATACTATTCTCGATTATTAGAACGACTGGCGACAAATTCATGGAAGAAAACGAATACTCTTCAATGGATAAGAGACAAAAATCTCAAACATAAAGATGGTATGTTAAAAGCGGAACTTGCGAAACAAAATAAGGCACCGTTCAAGAAATACGCAGTCGATGAGATGGCAAAGGAATGGAATATCACAGTGCTTAGATTACCTCCATATCATTGCGAATTGAATCCCATAGGGCTAATTTGGGCACAAATAAAAGGGAAAACACCACGTTCAAACTTCAAGACGTAAGGCAATTTTTATTCGCCGAAATAGAGAGGATTAAAGAGGATAATTGGAAAAATGCCATTCGACATGAAGAAGAAGAAAATAAAGAAACTGTGGAAATAGAACCCTTAATTATCAATTTAAGAGAAGTCGAGTCTTCAGATGTTGAAGATGATGATTGTTTTTGATTGTAGTTAAAGTACGTATATGTCGTGAATTGTGAATTTGTACTTATACAGATCTATAGATTAGAAAATTTTTGGTAATAGACAAGGCGAAATCGGCGCCATCGTTGGAAAAAATTTTCTAATTGAATTTTTTTTTCATAACCTTCTCCAGGAGATGCCCCTGAAAGAGGATCAACATGTTGCCGGGCGGTAACCTGGTCCGAATTTGTTTAAACAAATTTTTTTTAAACAAAGTCCAAAAATTGAAATTTTCGCCCCGGAACAAGTTTTTTTAGGTAAATTGGACCATTTTGAACAAAAAATGTCTCTTGTAAATTTTCTCTAAAATGCGCCGTTTTCGAGATATCGGCGATTTTAGGTGCGAGAAAACGCGAAAATGGCCACTTTCACCTCCCAATATTGGGTCAAAAATTAAAATTTTCAATGTTGCCAAGTGTCCAAATTAAAGTTTGAGATCTCTTCTACAAATTACCGTAGGAAATATTGCAATATTTTTATTTTTAAACATTGTTTTTTAACAGTTAACAAATTGCGTTCGAGCGCCCGCGGCCGCATCGAAACTGTATACATAGATATATACGCAACGCCCGTACGTAGGCGCGCGGAACTGTATACGCGCTGCAACTCGCTGAAACGTGAAGTATCATGCAAAAGTTCAAATATGCTATTGCTTAAATAAGAGTCGGACACTTTAATAGTTTTATTCATTTCTTTTCCGCCCTTACAAGTATGTACATGTGTAATTATGTCTTTTTCTATTAAACGAATTAAATGTGATCATAAGTGCATTTTCTGTGGTAAGTGTGATGATGTTGTACAACAACCAAATTTTGAATCATTTCAAAAAATTCAACAAGCAGCTAATCGTCGGAAAGATGACATAAGTACAAAATTTAACGATTTATATAATCCAAGTAGCAGAGAACAAACTTTTTCTTGG
The DNA here is from genome assembly GCA_019049505.1 of Pachyrhynchus sulphureomaculatus. NCBI lineage: Eukaryota > Metazoa > Arthropoda > Insecta > Coleoptera > Curculionidae > Pachyrhynchus > Pachyrhynchus sulphureomaculatus. The sequence goes on from CM032455.1 coordinate 182,274,895, forward strand.
CACAGAAAGTGTTATGCTTCCTATGTAAGTAAAGAAAAAATTGTACGTCGGGAAAATGCTCTCAAAAAACTGGAAGCAGAAAATAATGAAGCTGTTAATAATGAAAAACAGTTATTATCAATTGAACCCGAAGAGAAAGAAAAAACCAACATTGCGATCAAAAAGTGTGTCAAAAGCAGAGTGCATGATCTGTGAAAAAATTTATAAAAATAAAGACAGTACAACTTATACACTTTCTGATTATAATGCAGCGGAAAAGCTAATGGCAACAGCTCGTCTTAAAATGGACAAAGTCTATACGAAAATTTGCATATATAGTTCAACTACGTCATTACTAGTTCAAAAGCTAAAGTATCATTCCAAATGTTTACAAGATTACAACTATATTGCTAGTCCGTTAAATAAACCAGTAGGTAGCACGAGCTTCACTACAAACGTACATATGGAAAATGTCATTGTATTCTCGGTATCGACATTTAGATGCAACAGAATTTGGTTACACTATAGAAACAGGTGAATTGTTACCCAAATTCATGTTAAAAAATTCGATACCAGATTCGTTAATTAGGCAATGTAAATGTACAAAAAATTGTAAAACTAATGCATGTAATTGCAAAAGCAACAACGTAAGTTGTATACTCATGTGTGGGTGTAATTTAAATATTTGCGAAAATTCTATTAAATATATATAAGTTATATTTCATAAAATTGTTTTAATTCTTCTACCATCCTAATCGAATATTGAATTTTTATTTATATTCATTTGTTATAATAATTAAATTTGATATAACAATTACTCTTTAATAAATAAATATTTTTTACATACTTTTCAAATATATTAATTTTAATAAGAAATCAAGAAACAAAGCTTTATAGAGCATCGCAGTGCGTATACAGTTCCGTGCGCCTACGTACGGGCGTTGCGTATATATATATGTATACAGTTTCGATGCAGCCGCGGGCGCTCGAACGCAATTTGTTAACTGTTAAAAAACAATGTTTAAAAATAAAGATATTGCAATATTTCCTACGGTAATTTGTAGAAGAGATCTCAAACTTTAATTTGGACACTTGGCAACATTGAAAATTTTAATTTTTGACCCCAATATTGGGAGGTGAAAGTGGCCATTTTCGCGTTTTCTCGCACCTAAAATCGCCGATATCTCGAAAACGGCGCATTTTAGAGAAAATTCACAAGAGACATTTTTTATTCAAAATGGTCCAATTTACCTAAAAAAACTTGTTCCGGGGCGAAAATTTCAATTTTTGGACTTTGTTTAAAAAAAAATTTGTTTAAAACAAATTCGGATCAGGTTACCGCCCGGCAACATGTTGATCCTCTTTCAGGGGCATCTCCTGGAGAAGGTTATGAAAAAAAAATTCAATTAGAAAATTTTTTCCAACGATGGCGCCGATTTCGCCTTGTCTATAATAAATCTTGTATTTCTATAACTTTATTTTTAAAATAATTTTATTTATTAAACACTAAAAGCAGGTTACGCTCGAACGGCTATGCTACCGATGAACCCTCATTTACATTTTATGACTCTATTGTATAGCAGAGGTTTTCTGCCCAAAATAGGGTGAACCCTTAAAAATAATTCAAAACAGGCCGCAAAATCCAGTAAAATGCATAAGAAATCTCTTTTTTTTTTTTTGGGCGCACCCCAACATGTATATGCATCTACAATGAGAGAATTCTACTATCAACTCCAAACAAATACACTACAGATTTATATTACTAATAGGAAACAAAGGAACACAAACTGGGTTAGGACCATCGCGTAACAAGGAAATTGCGCCAAATGTTGGTAATTTTTTTAGTCAAGACGCTTTTTTTAACATAAAAAAAAAACAGTATTTTTATAATTTTATTTGTTGAAAAAAAAAAAATTAAACGAAATTTAGATTAGTCATATAATGTAATCAGTCTCCTTTAACACCTGAAATTGTTTTGAAAAGTATTGTCCATAGGCGTCAAATTCTGCAGGCCTTTAAAATAACTTTAATCTTTTTGTGGGTCCAAGTTGGTTTTTATTTTAGTAAAATTCTATGTAGATATTTAACTTGTTTTTTTGTTTTTATATTTCAGAAATCATTTGTAGCTCTAAGTTTTTTTTATTATTAAGAAATTTGAATTAACAACAGAAAAAAGTACTCAAATCTGTTTAATAACAACTTTTTTTAGAAATATTTTATATTTATTTTATATATATAATAAAAGACTGTTTTTAGTCAATTTCCACTGGTTTATTTAAATTGCGATGACGCGTTTCGCTGTCGATGCAGCTTCTTCAGATCTACATTTTACACTGTCAAGTTAGATTTAATGTTCACAATTTTATATAATTTCTTAATTATAATATTACACCTAATTAAATTACATTGATAGTATTGGAAAACCCACACAGATTTGGAATTAGGAAAATAAATTCAATAATGGTGAATTGCTTAAATCTACCTGGTCATTGAGTAAAGTACCTGTAGTCCTCAATCGATTTATTTGCATTGTATCTAAAAGGTTTAGTTTGAAACCTTTTTGTTGGGTGTGTAAAATTTTGAAATTCTTGTTAAATGTGTGATTTTCTGTTAAAAGATGATTAGCATGTGTTGAATTAGATTTTCTATGGATGAAACTTTTTTCGTGTTCTGTAATTCTTTGTATAAATGTACGTCCAGTTTGTCCTATGTATGTTTTAGGACATGACCCACATGTTAATTGATAAACCCCTGTTTTATTGTCTTTATTGATTTGTGGTTTGTAGTTTTTTAAATATTTTCCTATAGTATTGTTAGTCTTGTAAGCTATGTTGGTATTTTTTGATTTAAAAATTTCCCCAGTTTTTCCGTTGGTTTGCCGAAATAGGTTAAGCATTTAAATGTGGTATTTCTGTCCTTAAAACGTGGGTATATTTCTGAGATTGCCTTGTTTCTAAGTTTTTTTCCTAACGATATTATTGATTAAAGTAACCGAATAACCGTTGTTAAAGGCTACTTATTTATGTAGTTTAATTCTTTAGTAAAATTTTCCTCTGATAAGGGTATATTAGTTAGTCTATGTACAAAACTATGATAAGCTGCGAGTTTAGTGAGAACTATTGTGAATTCTGGTATTTGTATGACAAGGTTTGTGATATATTGCAAATTCATGTTTTTTCATGGTTTTACTGATTGTTAAGTCTAGGAAATTGATTTTCCCTTCGACTTCTTCTTCCATTGTAAAACTGATATTTCTATGTAAAGAATTAATATACTGTAAAAAGTGAGTTAATTGTCTGTCCGTACCTGTAAAGCATACAATTATATCATCTACGTATCGATACCAGTATAGACAATTATTACTATTGTTATTATGGTTGTTAAATATCATTGTTTCAATACTGTCCATGAAAATTTCGGCAAGTAATGGACTTAATAGACTCCCCATAATTAACCCATCCTTACTATTATAGAATGAATTGTTAAATGAGAAATAATTTTGTCTTAGGCAAGTTCTTAATAAATTAATAATGTCCATTTTTATACCTTTATTTACTTTAATAAAAACCGGTCAAGTGCAAGTTGAACTTGCACAATTAGTGTTCCGTACGTTGATTGTTTTTAAAATAAAAAATTTTGTTAGGGTGGTATAAAATGATCAGTGACTTCACAAAACACACCCCAAATGAGTTATCAACAAAGTTTGTTTCCAATCTTTAATGAAAACTGGTGACCTGGAAATTTTGTTTTTTTTTCTATAACGGATAAATTATTAAAGGTAATGATAATTTTCGTTCAATCTATACCCCGTGGAGAATATTCCAGGGTTTTTTCAAAATTTTTTGGTTAGTACTTTTCGAGATAAGATAGGAGACAGCGATTTTTCACGATTTTTTAAAAGTAATACGAAGAAAAGTGTGCGCAAGTATTACATATATATATATATTTTTACTCGTGTTTTCACAAGCTTTCATTTGACACCACACTCGATGAATTAGAATAAAAAAATTTTTTTCACTTCCGATTTCACCCCCCAAAACGAATCCCTTAAGTCAAAATTTATGTTACGGTAATATAAAATGATCAGTGACTTCACAAAACACACCCCAAATGAGTTATCAACAAAGTTTGTTTCCAATCTTTAATGAAAACTGGTCACCTTGAAATTTTGTTTTTTTTCTATACCAGATAAATTATTAAAGGTAATGATAATTTTCGTTCAATCTATACTCCGTGGAGAATATTCCAGGATTTTTTCAAAATTTTTTGATCAGTACTTTTCGAGATAAGGTAGGGGAGAGCGATTTTTCACGATTTTTTAAAAGTAATACGAAGAAAAGTGTGCGCAAGTATTACATTATATATATATTTTTAACTCGTGTTTTCACAAGCTTTCATTTGACACTACACTCGATGATCTAGTAAAAAATTTTTTTTTTTCACTTCCGATTTAACCCCTCAAAAACGAATCCCTTAAGTCAAAATTTATGTAAGGTGATATAAAATGATCAGTGACTTCACAAAATACACCCCAAATAAGTTTCAACAAAGTTTATTTCCAATCTTTACTGAAAATTGATGACCTTGAAATTTCTGTTTTTTTTTTTATATACCAGATAAATTATTAAAGGTAATGATAATTTTCGTTCAATCTACACCCCGTGGAGAATATTCCAGAATTTTTTTCAAAATTTTTTGATAAGTACTTTCCGAGATAAGGCGGGTGGACAGCGATTTTTCGCGATTTTTTAAAAATAATACAAAGAAAAGTGCGCGCAAGTATTACATTATATATATATATATATATATATATATATATATATATATATATATATATATATATATATATATATTTTACTCGTGTTTTCACAAGCTTTCATTTGACACCACACTCGATTATCTAGTAAAAAAATTTTTTTTTTCACTTCCGATTTTACCCCCCAAAACCAACCCCTTAAGTCAAAATTTAACTTTCAAAACTACATGGCTCTGATGAGGCCATCAATTCCTATATTACTACAAAATTTCAACTTTCTATGACAAATAGTTTCGGAGAAAATCGGGTGGTGTGACAGACGGACAGACGGACAGACAGACGGACAGACACCGAAGTGATCTTATAAGTGTTCCGTACGGAACACTAATAATTAATTACTTAAAAACTACAAACCACAAATCAATAAAGACAATAAATCAGGGGTTTATCAATTAACATGTGGTTCATGTCCTAAAACATACATAGGACAAACTGGACGTACATTTATACAAAGAATTACAGAACACGAAAAAAGTTTCATCCATAGAAAATCCAGTTCAACATATGCTAATCATCTTTTAACAGAAAATCACACTTGTAACACGAATTTCAAAATTTTACACACCCAACAAAAAGGTTTAAAACTAAACCGTTTAGAGACAATGCAAATAAATCGATTAAGGACTACAGGTACTTTACTCAACAACCAGGTAGATTTAAGCAATTCACCATTATTGAATTTATTTTCCTAATTCCAAATCTGTGTGGGTTTTCCAATACTATCAATGTAATTTAATTAGGTGTAATATTATAATTAAGAAATTATATAAAATTGTGAACATTAAACCTAACTTGACAGTGTAAAATGTAGATCTGAAGAAGCTGCATCGACAGCGAAACGCGTCGTCGCAATTTAAATAAACCAGTGGAAATTGACTAAAAACAGTCTTTTATTATATATTTATAATGAATTTCCATCAAGTAGAAGCTACAACCATCCAAAACTTATTTTGTATTCTTAATTTTTATAAAATTATCTGGAAAAGCATACACACAAAGCAAATATAAGTTTTCTAGTCTTTTGTAAGTTGAAACTTGTATCCTAGTAGGTGTGCCTATAATTTTTTCGTAAATTTTATTTAGTAAATTTTTCTATTTGGTCTTTATATTGTTTCTTTCTATAGTGCTTTTTAAAACTGAAAATAGAAATGAGAAAATAAAAATTACAAGAAAATAGTATTAATTTCATTGTTAATTCCCCAGGTGTTGTTCAAGATCAATTGGGCTTTTTTTATGAGCATAGGACACTGTGTTCCTTAAAGCGCTACAGAAGCGACGCGTGTGCGGAAAAAGCGATTCGCGTTGGTCTTGAGTCGCTATAAATTGTGCTCGGTAGGAAACACCGTCCTGTCAAAGAAATGAAATTCTCCATATAAAAATAAAAAATGTTGTTTTACGGTGGTATAAAATGATCAGTGACTACACAAAACACACCCCAAATGAGTTTTCAACAAAGTTTGTTTTCAATCTTTACTGAAAATTGATGACCTTGAAATTTTTTGTTTTTTTTATATACCAGATAAATTATTAAAGGTAATGCACTCGTGATAATTTTCGTTTAATCTACACCCCCTGGAGAATATTCCAGAATTTTTTCAAAATTTTTTGATCGGTACTTTTCGAGATAAAACGTGTGGACAGCAATTTTTTAAAAATAATACAAAGAAAAGTGCGCGCAAGTATTATATTATATATATATATATATATATATATATATATATATATATATATATATATATATATATATATATATATATATATATATCTATATATATATATATATATATAAAGGGTGGGCCATCTATCGGTTTAAATTTGAACCACCGGTTATTTCGAATCTGGCAATACTTATGTCATTCTATTCTGTCACAAAATTCAGTATATTATCTCCACTGAACGAAATGAATCGATTTACGCTTGAGCAACGTTGGGATTTATTGGAAATTTATTTCCAAAACAAAGACAATTGGTCGGAAATTGCACGAAAATGTCGTCTAAAAATCTGGCCGCAGAGAAGGACCAACAGTGCCCGGTATACCCAAGTTTATTGCTAAAGTTCGTGAAACTGGTTTCATTGATGATGCGCCAAGACATGAGCGTGCTCGTACAGTGCGTACACCCGAAAATATCGAAGCTGTGGACGGCGCAACCATTACGGTCAATGGAGACACCTATCGCACCATGATAACCGATTTTTTTTTGTGCCCGCTCTTCATGGTATTGATGTGAACGATGTTTGGTTTCAACAGGATGGTGCAACTTGCCACACATCTCATGCCACAATCGATTTATTGCGTCAAACGTTTGATGGCCGTTTAATTAGCCGAAATGGTGATGTCAATTGGCCGCCAAGAAGCTGCGATTTGACACTGTTGGACTATTTCTCTGTGGGGCGCCGTTTAAAGACAAGTGTTATGCCGACAAACCAGACCAGAGCATTTGAAGGCCAACATTCGTGATGCCATTGACGAGATACGACCCCATACACTCAAAAAAGTGCTCGAAAATTGGTCCGATCGAATGGGGGTACTGTGAGGCCAGCCGCGGCAGCCATATGAATGAAATAATATTCCATATCTAACCGGAACAATTGTACTTCACAACAAAAAAATAAATTTGGCAAAATTTCAAACCGTTTTTGTTTTATTGCATTTTTAAATTTAAACTTTTAAATGGCCCACCCCTTATATATATATATATATATATATATATATATATATATATATATATATATATATATATATATATATATATACATATTTTACTCGTGTTTTCACAAGCTTTCATTTGACACCACACTCGATTACTTAGTAAAAAAATTTTTTTTTCACTTCCGATTTCACCCCCCAAAACTCACCCCTTAAATCAAAATTTAACTTTCAAGGCTACATGGCTCTGATGAGGCCATCAATTCCTATATTATTACCAAATTTCAACTTTCTATGACAAATAGTTTCGGAGAAAATGGGGTGTGACCGACAGACAGACAAACACCGAAGTGATCTTATAAGTGTTCCGTACGGAACACTAAAAATACTGGGAAAAGGTTGTACAGGGAATGACAAGCTACACTTCATACGGATATGAAGTATTAGTGAGGCGTGTATTTCTAGCATTATCCGCTCTGGTAGAAATTAAGCAGGCTACATCCATATAGCAGATCGTTAATGTATGAAGCCTTTGGACTTACCGGCGTTGATAATAAAGGTGTGAGAAAGAAATTCATCGATTGCTACTCATTAAGAACGCGCTCTAAGGAAACACAAGAACTATAAACAGTACTTTTCACCATACCATGTAACATTTTTTCATCACGATCTAATCTTTACTTACATGAACGTATAGAGTTAACCGGCACAAGAAACATACTATCAACATTAAGTAACATTATTATAGGATATAATGTAAGAGCCATGTACAGTTCAGGAATATACTGTCGATCTCCAAATGTTACGCGTAAATATGTACAGTAAGTTGACGGTTTCATTAAAAAACTATTTACCCAGTAGTCTCTCGGAAGCTTAATGATCTAAGTGTGGTGAGAGTTATTTCTTGCAAATTGCCACAGCCGATGAGACCCGAGTAGCAGTAGCAGGAGTTGATGCCATGGTTTTATCAAAAATAGCCACTTCCAAACGCTCTAGTGAGAAATAACGGTCAACTGTTGTAACGGAAGTATAAAATGATCAGTGACTTCACAAAACACACTCCAAATATGTTTTTCAACAAAATTTATTGCCAATCTTTACTGAAAATTGATGACCTTGAAATTTCTGTTTTTTTTTTATATTCCAGATAAATTATTACAGGTAATGCATTCGTGATAATTTTCGTTCAATCTACACCCCGTGGAGAATATTCCAAAATGTTTTCGAAATTTTTTGATAAGTACTTTTCGAGATAAGGCGGATGGACAGCGATTTTTCGCGATTTTTTAAAAATAATACAAAGAAAAGTGCGCGCAAGTATTACATTATATATATATATATATATATATATATATATATATATATATATATATTTTACTCGTGTTTTCACAAGCTTTCATTTGACACCACACTCGATTAACTAGTAAAATTTTTTTTTTACTTCCGATTTCACCCCCCAAAACTAAACCCCTTAAGTCAAAATTTAACTTTCAAAACTACATGACTCTGATGAGGCCATCAATTCCTATATTATTACTAAATTTCAACTTTCTATGACAAATAGTTTCGGAGAAAATCGGGTGTGACAGACGGACAGACAGACGGACAGACACCGAAGTGATCTTATAAGTGTTCGGTACAGAACACTAAAAAGAAAATGGAACACTGAGAAGAACTCTCTAAAGAAATGGAACATGACTTTTGGGGTACACAAAAGGAAATTTGAAGAATGATGCGTGGACAGCGAAAGGAAATGAAAGAATTAATAGAAGTAAGATACATCGAAAAAGATACATGGATAAATTATATAAAGCAATTGTATAATACAACAGAAAATTTGGCATCCGAAACACCAGAAATAGTAATCAACGAAACATCAGAAATAGATGATAAACAGGTGGAAGAAGAAGCTCTCAAAAAATTAAAAAACCGGAAATCAGCTGGTAAGGACGAAATACAAAAGTACGGAGTAGTAAAATTGACTAAAGAATTGACAAAGGTCATAAACCAAATCATACAGGGATCGCAAATACCAGAAGAATGGAGAACAAGCATAATGATATCACTTTTCAAAAAAGAAGAAAAAACCGATTCGAATAATTATCGAGGAATTAATCTCTTGAGCACAACTTTAAAACTGACGACAAAAATTGTTACTAATAAAATAACTCTACTTATACAGCTTTCCGAAGAATAACAAGGATTCAGGAGCGAAAGATCCTGTAACGACGCAGTATTTGTATTCGGATAAATTACTGAAAAATCAATTGAGTATAACAGACCAGCGTTCTTATGCTTTATAGATTTGGTAAAAACATTTGATAGAGTACAGCTGCAAGACGTAGTGCACACACTTTATGACAAGAATATTCGATTAGATATAATGAAATTAATTGAGAACATTTACAAAAGAAATAAAATAGAAGCGAGAGTAAATTCGGAGTTAACTGAACCCATAAAGGTAACAATTGGTATTAGACAAGGAGACTCACTGAGTCCCCTACTGTTTAACATTATATTGGATGAAATAATTAAACAGGTAAAAACTGAGCAATAAAAAGATACGAATATTGTGTTACGCCGACGATACTGTTCTAGTCGCTGAGAATAAAGATGACTTGCAGAGATTATTACATCAGTTTAATACAACAGCAAAGAAAATATCTAGGAATTAAATTATCATATAACAACAACATAGAAGAAGAAATAAAAGAACAAATAGTAAAAGCCAATAGAATAGCAGGATGCTTGAATGACATCATTTGGAAAAATAAATACTTGAGAACAGAAGTAAAATCTCATATATATATATATATATATAATATATATATATATATATATATATATATATATATATATATATAATATATATATATATATATATAAATACTAGCCGTGCCCGCGGCTCCGCTCGCGTGGACTTGATTTACCTTTATCGTCACTGCTCATTCGTTATGTTTATATTATTATATAGCTCGAGAGGTCTTAGAGGCCCATGGCTTGGTTGCATACTTGTCTTCACTTCTTTTTGTCTCCTGTTAGCTTTTCCCAGTGCGGGATTCCCGTCAACTCCGAATCTTGCTTTACTGCCTGAATCCATGTAGATCGAGGTCTACCCTTGGCTCGTCTTCCAACCACACCTCTTATTAGGGCTTGCTTTGCCTGTCTTTCTTCCTTCATCCTTGCCACGTGTCCCAACTATCTTAATCGCTGGCTTCTTATGATTTGGCTTATAAGGGGTTTCGTATATAGGCATTTTAATTCGTAGTTTGTTCTTTTTCTCCACGATCCCTCTTCTTTCCTTCCTTCATAGATTCTTCTCAGAGCTTTCCTTTCCCACACCTCCAACGTCTCCTTTTCTCTTGCGTTCAGTTTCCACGTTTCGCATTCATATGTCACCGTGGGTCTGACAACTGTCGCATATATGTTTTCTTTTGCTTTTCTTGATACATTCTTTGATTTCAATGTTGGATTCATTGCCCCCAAACATATCTGTCCTTTCGCTATTCTTTCTTGTATCTCCGTCCTTTCTTGTCCACTCTCTGTTAGTGTTACTCCCAGATAATTAAATTTGTCTACTTTTTCAAACATATATCTTTTCCCTAAGTTGTTTATTATATCTAAACTTTTGTTGTTTTTTTTATTATCCTTCTTCTTTGTAATTTCCATGTATTTTGTTTTTTTCCTCATTTATCTTTAGTCCTCTCATCCTTCCCCTTTTCTCTATCCTACTTGTGGCTTTTTTGAGGTTCTTTTTTGCTCTTGCAATCACTGCCATCAGGCCAAGCATTGGCAGATTTGTTGGTATATCGTTCCATTTGTTTTTATTTCTGACTCCCGGATAATCCTCTCTAGTACCAAATTAAATAGACATGTCGACACGGGATCCCCCTGTCTTAATCCTCTCTTCACCTTAAACTTGTCTGATACTTTGCCCTCAACCAACACTCTATTTTCTGTGTCATTCAGGGTCATTCTCATCATGCGAATCAGTTTACTTGGAATTTTAAGTTCTTCTATTATCTTGTAGAGTTTTTCTCTATTTACAGAGTCATATGCTGCTCTGAAATCCACAAAGACCAAGTGTAGTACTAAATTTTGTTCTAAGGTATTACCTTGGTTTTGCTTAATCGAAAATATCTGGTCTGTAACCGAACTATTGGTACTCTCCCAGAATAGACTCGGCTTTCTTTTCTAGTCTGTTTTTGATAGTCACCACTACTATCTTGTACACGACATCCAGTAAGGCTATTGGTATATAATTAGCACATATAGTTTTTTTTCTCCTTTTTTGTATATTGGACAAATGAGCGACTCTCTCCAGCTCACTGGCATCTTTCTGTTTCCCATATTTCTTGCACCAACCAGCATATTTCATTTTCCAGATCTACTCCTCCAGCTTTTATTATTTCTACTGTTATACAATTTCCACCCGGGGCCTTATTTTTTTTGGGTTCTGAGTATTTCTCTTATTTTTTCCCTCCTATCCTTCAGTTAATTTTGCTTCCTATTTCTCATTCAACTCCTCATTTTTATCTCCATTTAATGTTTATTTAAAGTATTCCGCCCATCTATTCAGCCTTTCTGCTAAATTTCCATCATTTTTCCTACATATTAGCATTTTGTCTCTGTTTATTCCCTTTGTATTTTTTATAAAAAAAAAAAACATATAAATCGGATAAATGGTTCTTATGTGCTAAGTGCACTAATGGCCAGACAGACAGACAGAGAGACGTTACGTTTTATATACATTATAGATTTTTTTTGATATATATTAAATTAAGAATTAAAAAAAAAAAAAAGACGTAAATCGGATGAGTGGTTCTCGAATGATAAGCACACTAACGGACAGACAGACAGAGAGACGTTGCGTTTTATATATATTATATAGATCATTATTATTATTATTATATAACCTGGCCAGAGAACATATGTATGAATTAAAAAAAACACGTAAATCGGATAAGTGGTTCTCGAGTGATAAGCACACTAACGGACAGACAGACAGACAAACAGACAGAGATACGATGCATTTTATATATATTATAGATGTAATAAAATATATATCTATAACCTAGTCAGAGAACATATGTTATGTATGAATTTAAAAAATCACGCAAATCGGATAAGTGGTTCTCGAGGAATAAGCGCACTAACGGACAGACAGACAGACAGAGAGAAGTTGCATTTTATATATATTATAGGTATAGATTATTATTATTATTATTATATAACCTGGCCAAAAAATATATGTATGAATTTAAAAAAAGACACGTAAATCGGATAAGTGGTTCTCGCGTGATAAACGCACTAATGGACAGGCAGACAGACAGAGAGACATTGTATTTTATATATATTATAGATTATAGATATTCTCTGCTACATAATATTGTTCAATATTTAATGGTTTAGGCTGTGTATTGCAAGGAAACGCGCTAGCGGCAAACTTTTTTCCGACTTCACTTACTATTATCGTCACTGCTCATTCCTTATGCTACCTATCGTAATAAAATATAGTCTATAACCTGGCCAGAGAACATATGTATGTTTTAAAAAAAAAGTACGTAAATCGGATAAGTGGTTTTCCAGTGATAAGCGCACTAACGGAGAGACAGACAGACAGAGAGACGTTGTATTTTATATATATTATAGATGTAGTTCGACAAGTGATGACCTACATAGCAGAGACAAGACCAGAAATATGCAAAACTCAAAGATACTTAAAAACAAGTGTAATGAAAACATTAAGAAGAATTGCAGGAAGAACACTTTGGGATGGAGAAGCAAATGACAACGTAAGGCACATATGTAAAATAGAGGACATTAACACGTGGATAAGAAACAGAAAACAAAAATGGAACCAAAACATAAATAGAATGTCCGAACGACGATTAGTGAAAACAGCTCGAGATAAATCACCGGTGGGCCGAAGGAGTATAGGACACCCACGAAAAAGATGGAACGACGACCTGTAGCGACGATACATTAAAGAAATACAGGCAGGAATGCCTAATATAAAGAAGAAGAAGAAGACTTTCAAAGAATACGAAACTCTTCTGGAAAGATGATGGTAGCCGTTTCTTGGGACTACAGAGGAATTTTACTTGTTGAACATATGAAAAAAAGGTCAACGAATTAAAGCAGAAGTTCTGTTCGGAACGATACAACTTGAAACAGGCCATTGGAGAAAAACCTCAGAATTCATGGAGAACCAAATTCTTACTGGTATACAATTGTAACCTAAACAATGCTCGCACAGTGCAAGCTATTTACTGAAAGCTTAGAGTTACAACATCTCTCGTATAGCCCTGATTTAACGCTCTGTGACTTATTTAAGTTCAAAAATCTGAAGCAAGACCACAGAGATGCGCAATCAAAACGTGTTTTTTGGATGGAATATCACAACTTAAGAAAGATATTAGTGTAGACAGCTTTTATGTAGATTTTTTGTTCTGCGAGTTTTTCTTCATAGTCAGGCAGACACTTAAAAAAACACCTTCGTAATATGGTATAAGAAATAAGAGTCTAAGTATAGGATAACCGGAGTGAATCACTGAACTGGAACTTACGAAAAACACAATATTTAACGACCTCCATACCGTTCGCTCTCTTACCTTGAAACGATATCGTTCCAAAACTATAAGATTCTTCTTATATGTATACCAAATTTAAAATCGATATCTCATTTCATTCGAGGGTTATCGGCAAACAACCAGACTGAAATTGGAAACTTTATTTTTAGTAAGTATATGGTAAATTAAACACTTGTTTATTAAATTCCACCTGAGGTGTAAAGGCTGAATCAATTTAATATCTACATTTTTTGTAGTTTTTGGAGCTGAATAAAAGCTGAAAAAAATTTCGAGTGTGATTTTCTCGCGAATACAGTATTTTTGTTTTGTGCGAATAGGTGCAAAAGGAGCACATTATTAGATTATAGATTGTTAATCTAATTTACGATTTATTTTTATATAAGAAACCAAAAACTAGATCTTTCACATTACCCTTAGGGTCATATTTTTTTACAGTATTGCTGAATCATAATCTTAAATTGAACCTTTTTTTTATTTAAACAGTACCAAACAATGAATTATAATTGAGCATCAAGAACCGTTATTCATTTATGCATTTTTAAAGGGCATTATACAATTTGGAAATTCATCATACATGACTTGAAAGGTACGACGACAACAAGTAATATTTTAAAGTTTTATTTTTATTATTTTTTAAACCTGACAAAGCATCATTTTATCCGTGAACTTAGCGGCGTCGGTGGTACCGTTATTCTTTTTTGAATTCGGCTTATCGGAGTTTAGCTTCAGATATAGGTACAACTTGCAAAATCATATATTTTTAATTGTAGCAAAGGTTCAAAAAAATATAGTTTAACCCAACAAATATTTTTTAAACTCTGTCATTTAAAAATGTCAATTTAATATTATTTTTTTAACCTTCAGTAAAGGTTAAAATGTAAACCTCTTTGTTATTTGTGGACCGCTTTTCTATATGTGCAATAAGAAAAATTCTTTTGTAGTTCCAGCCTTCTTTGGAGGTAGAGAACTTTGATATACCCATTGCATCCACTCCTGAATATACAAGTCTTATTGCCTGTGACAATTAGCCAAAAATAACTCTCATCTGTCTGTAGAGTAGCTTAATGTTCTTGAAATTTCTTTCCTCGCCAATTTCTGCTCTGATGTAAGAAAATTGGAGATCCACCGTGCGGAAATTTTTTTCGACCCCAAATCTTCGTCTACAATCTTGAAAATAGTAGTTTCGAATATGCTAGCTAATTTAGCAAGCACTTTGATCTTCATTTTTTCGAGCTGACAGCAGCACACCCTCAACAAGCTTGATGGTTTTCTCAGTTCTTGCTTCAACTGATTCTCCTAATCAAGGACCATTCTTAATAATTAAGTCTCCATTGTTTTCTTGTAGTTCTGATCCATTTGGATATTTCTTGGATCTTACTTAGTTCTTGTAGATATTTGTTGTGGATTTTGTCGTGGATAGTTTTTCCATGTATGCCCCTAATCATCTTAATTCCTGTTGTCCTCATCATTTGTGCTGTTTTACATATGTCAGCTCTTGTTTCTACAGCATATGGGAGGATCGGTCTCACTGTTGTCTTGTATATTCTCATTTTGCTTTCCACTGTGAGGCATTTATTTTTCCAGACAATATCCGTCAAGCAACCTGCTATTAATGATGCCTTCATAAACTGTTGTTCTACTTCCCTATTTAAGTCTCCGTACCTTGTTATCATTGTTCCCAGGTAGTTAAAATTATTGACCTATTCAGTGATACTTCCTTATATCTCCAGCTTGCATCTTAATAATTCTTTTGAAATTACCATAAATGTTGTCCTGGTTGTGTTAATAATCATGTTTAGTTTTCTCGCCTCCAAATCGACGACATGAAAGAACTTCTGAAGGTTGTCTTCAGAATCAGAGATGATGACTGCATCATCGGCGTAGCAGATTGTGTGGAAGTGTGTGTTCCCCATTTTGTATACTCTATTTTTTGGAAGATTCTCCACTATTCTGTCCACGACGAGGTTGAAGATAAAGGGACTAACGCCTTGTTTTATTTCGGCGTTTTATTTTTACTTTCTTACTCAGTAGATGTCCCACTTTTATATGTGTTAATGTCATCTATGATTTTTATTAGCTTCTGGTTTGTCTGCTTTTCTGGCAATATTTTTATAATCCTTCTTTTCCTTATGCCTTTCTACTCCTTTTGTTAGGACTGTAAGGCCCGTGGAGTTGAGTTATTCTATATCTGCGTTTTTCCATATTTCCTTCTGTACCCTTCCATCCTGTTTAAATTGCCGATTGCCTCTTTTGTTTCTTCAGTATAAGTTTTTCTTCTCTTTTTGTGGGTTCTGTATCTTGTTCCAAAAATCAACATATATGTCTCTATGTTTGATTTTTGTACGCTTTTCCTTTTAATTGTTTGCATCAATTTCCTTTCTTTTCTGTTTCAGTGATTCCTACATACTGCATTTATCGTCCTTCTATCAGTTCTTCCTCTTGTCCGTTTATACCCCTATTATTCTGTGTTCTCAATCTAATAACTCGTTAATTATTTTCCATTTCTTTTGCCCTATCTATTTGTTTGATTATCTTCTTATATGTATTCATTTTACTAGCCTTCTCTTCCGTATCCTTTATCTTTGCCAGGGTCGTCGAGAATCTACCTATCTGTCTCCTTTTTCTCAATTTTTTGACTTGATGGTCTAGTATTCTTTGTTTGTTCTTTCAGTTTTTCTTCCTCAATGTTCCATTTATATTCTCTTCCTTCGACTACGATTTTTTGATATCCTATTTTAACACTTTTTCCATTCTTTCTCTCATTTTCTGCTATATGCTTCAATTTCTTTTGAATTTCTCGTTCATGTTTTGTTAAATCGTTGTTTATGTAAACTCTCTCTTAGGTTTCTCGGTTTGTTTTTATTTTCATTACAGCTTCTTTATCTCCCATGTTTCCAAGTTCTATCTTGTATATAGTCGCTCCTATTTTTATCACAACTTTAATCTGTACTTTTGTCTCCTTACTCCTATCCATAAAATGTTCTACACCTATTTTCAGATCTGGTTGGCTATTCGCTTTAAATCTCATTCCCGATATTACAATATTATTCCTTGCGTTGTCTCTTTCCAGTCTACTGATCTTCAAATCCATACTTCTCATGTTTTTTTCTAATTATCTTATTTTCCTCTTTCAATACTTCATTCTCCTTTTTTAGTTCCTTCAACTCTTGCTGGTATCTTTTCTGATCTTATTTTACATCCTTTATATCTGACATTATTAGCTCTCTGATCATTTCTATCAAATTGTCTATCTTATCTACTCTTTCGTTTTCTCTTTCTATGGTGTTCTTATCAGCTTTTTACTCTTCTTGAATAATCTCATTGGCTCTTCTTTTTCTTTGACTCTTCCTCTTTTCGAGTCTCCTAAGGTATAATCATCGCTATCCATTGTTCTTTCTGTTATAAACACTTTATGTCTGTTCCATTTTCAAACACGGGAGAAAAAAAAACTGTTGTTTATATTTCTAATCACCGTAAACAGTAAAACGATCAAGGTCGTCGCTTATCATTTCGTTAGCTTCATACAATTTTATAGAATTATTCTCATAAACCTCCAAATTTTTTAATTCTGACACTACACTCTGCTTTATTTCTAGTCCCTCTCGTTTGCAAACCGACAAAATAATTAAATAGATCGAAACACTACCGTAATAATGCTCGTTGAATGAGTTGACTATGGCCGGGCGTTCGATTCACATGTACACACTTCGCAATCCGAAACTCAACTCTATATTTTTATAATATAGAAAGTAAATTCCCATAACATGAATAAAATTATACAACATATCAACACCCACCCCTTTCACCCTCTTTCCTTAAAACGATATCGCTCAAAAACAATAGGTTTCATTCCTATTTCCAATATTATGGCACCACATTGCTTAAACCATTATCCTTTGTATGTTACTTAGTTATTAAAAATAAGACGTTTCCGGAACTATGGAAAGAGGCAAGAATTACCCCAGTCTTCAAAAAAGTAGATCCAAATCGAAATCATCGAATTATATACTTGTGTCTGTATTAACTCCATTTACGAAGGTTTTTAAAATATTGATACACGATTGTTTATTTAATCAAATTAAACAGTTAATCTCCCCTGGACAACCCTAAACAATACAGACTTTGTAATAATCGCAGTACAGTGAGTAGTCTTACCTTACTCAATCCATTGGACAGACCTTGAATGAATGTTGTTTGCACATACTTTTCAAAGGCCTTCGACAAAGTAAACCATTCTGTTTTGTTACAATTTACAAAATTATTTCAGAAAGGATTCACTAAGAATCTGATAATGTTTATTGATTCATATTTCAGAGATTGCTTACAATATATTGAAATCCGTGGCCATAATTCTGTTAAATTTAAAGCCACTAGTGGTGTTCCTCAGGGTAATAACCATGTTCCTCTATTATTTTCAATTTTTATCAATGATATCTTCTTCTTCTGACTTATAGCTAGACACTATTGCCTGTTTTCTTTGTTCCCTGATCTATATATCGTCGCTTCATCTCTTTATTGGACGTCCCATTGATCTTTTTCCATTCGGTGTCTTGTCTCTTGCTATCCGTAATACTATCCTGTTTGCCATTCCGTCTATGTGTTGATCCATTTTTCCTCTTCTTATTCAGTGGTTGATATTTTCTATATTATATGTTCGTCTTATATCTTCACTTCTTTCTCTATCCCTCAGTATCTTGTTTGTACATCATGTGTTAACAGTATTCTCATTTCAGTTGATTCCAGCATCCTCTGTGTTATACTTATATCGGGTCTTGTTTCAGATATGTAACTCATTACTAGATATGTTGAGCTCAGGTAATCGACCTCCATCCCCTGTTCTATTGGATTATCTTTCACCACCAACTTGCACCTAATCGGCTCTTTTGTTATTACTATTGTCTTGGTTTTTTCAGCTGAGATTATTTCATTATATTATTTTGCTGCTATATAGAATTCGTATAGCAGTCTTTGCAGATCGTTCTCAATCTGAGACATTATTATCGCCTCATCTGCATAACATATAAGTTCTCTGTTGCCCATTCTATATCCCTTTTGAGTGTTCCGTACAGAACACTTATAAGATCACTTCGGTGTCTGTCCGTCTGTCTGTCACATCCGATTTTCTCCGAAATTATTTGTCATAGAAAATTGAAATTTGGTAATAATATAGGAATTGATGGCCTCATCAGAGCCATGTAGTTTTGAAAGTTAAATTTTGACTTAAGGGTTTAGTTTTGGGGGGTGAAATTGGAAGTGAAAAAAAAATTTTTTTACTAGGTAATCGTGTTTGGTGTCAAATGAAAGCTTGTGAAAACACGAGTAAAAAATGTATATATAATGTAATACTTGCGCACACTTTTCTTTGTATTATTTTTAAAAAATCGCGAAAAAATCGCTGTCCCCCGCCTTATCTCGAAAAGTACTTATCAAAAAATTTTGAAAAAATTCTGGAATATTCTCCACGGGGTGTAGATTGAACGAAAATTATCACGAGTGCATTACCTGTAATAATTTATCTGGTATATAAGAAAAACAGAAATTTCAAGGTCATCAATTTTCAGTAAAGATTGGAAATAAATTTTGTTGAAAACTCGTTTGGGGTGTGTTTTGTGAAGTCACTGATCATTTTATACTTCCGTTACAACATTTTTAGTGTTCCGTACGGAACACTTATTAGTGTTCCGTACGGAACACTTATTAGTGTTCCGTACGGAACACTTATAAGATCACTTCAGTGTCTGTCCGTCTCTCCGTCTGTCCGTCGGTCACACCCGATTTTCTCCGAAACTATTTGTCGTAGAAAGTTGAAATTTGGTAATAATATAGGAATTGATGGCCTCATCAGAGCCATGTAGTTTTGAAAGTTAAATTTTGACTTAAGGGGTTAGTTTTGGGGGTGAAATCGGAAGTGAAAAAAAAATTTTTTTACTAGGTAATCGAATGTGGTGTCAAATGCAAGCTTGTGAAAACACGAGTAAAAAATATATATATATATATATATATATATATATATATATATATATATATATATATATATATATAATGTAATACTTGCGCGCACTTTTCTTTGTATTATTTTTAAAAAATCGCGAAAAATGGCTGTCCACCCGCCTTATCTCGAAAAGTACTTATCAAAAAATTTTGAAAAAATTCTTGAATATTCTCCACGGGGTGTAGATTGAACGAAAATTATCACGAGTGCATTACCTTTAATAGTTTATCTGGTATATAAAAAACAAAAATTTCAAGGTCATCATATTTCAGTAAAGATTGGAATCAAACTTTGTTGAAAACTCATTTGGGGTGTGTTTTGTGAAATCACTGATCATTTTATACCTCTGTAACAAAATTTTTTATTTGAAAAGCAATCAACGTACGGAACACTAATTGCGCAAGTTCAACTTGCACTTGACCGGTTATTTATTTTAAAAATAATCAACGTACGGAACACTAATTGCGCAATTTCAACTTGCACTTGACCGGTTATTAGTAATGTTTTACTATTTTTTGACGATCTAAAAATATTAAAAGAAATTCAGGATACAAATGATCGTTATTCTATTCAGAGTGATCTTAGTATCCTGGATAGTTACCGGAGAGGCAGATAGACCAATCCTATGGATATGGGAATATATATTTTTCGCGGTCTAGGAACATTAAAGCAAAAATTCCAAGGAGTAATTCTTTCGCTTTAGCAAGTAACGTAAAAGCCATAATTTATTTGCTGTGCCAAAGGTAAGTAAATTTCGGCCAACTTAACTGTTTGTATTTTTAAAACTTTTTCTATACAATTAACTTAACATTTTTTAGGTTACTCTGTGACCACATCTCATTCCCTTCTATATACTATTTCTGTTGAAACTGGGAATAAAGAAAAAGAGAGAACACTAAAATAGAAGTACATTATGATATACGCGCAACCACCCTTTTAACTCTCTACTTCATTATCTTCACCTTATATATCTTTTACTGTAAATGATTAGATAAAATTTTTAAAAAATCATCAGCATCATCAACCAGCCCTTCTAAATCCAGCAGGATATAGGCCTACCCTAAGCTTTTCCACCTCTCTCTCTGTCTTGCGCAGGCTACAGCCAGTTTGTGGAGATTCTCCTTATGTCGTCCGTCCAGCGTGTTGATGGTCTGCCTCTGCTGCGTGTGTCTGTTCTACGTCTCCATCCTAGGAGTTTACGGGTCCACCTAGCATTCTTTGGTCTGGCCACATGCCCTGCCCAACTTCACTTAATTTTGGTGATATGGCTCACAACATCTGTTACACCTGTCCTACCCCTCAGCTCTTCATTTCTGATGCTATTAGCGTGACTCCCAGCATCGACCTTTCTTTGGGTTACTCTTAGTTTATAGGCTGATTTTTTTATAAGCGTTGATGTTTCTGCTCCATAAGTCTTAACTGGGAGCAGGCATTGAAACATCCCTTAGAGCTCCATATGCCGCCCAAGCTAGAGTTATTCTTCTCTCGATTTCGCATGTTTGATTGTCCCTGCCTAATCTTACTTCATGTCCAAGATATATATATTTTTCTACCAATTCTATGTTTTGGCCTCGTATTCACTAGGGATGAGATTTGTTATATACTTGGTTTTACTTGATTTCATTTTTAGACCGATTTTTGTGCATGATGACTGAGATATTCTCCGTCTATTACTATACCCTTGCTTTCCCAGTCTAGTTAAGCATATTCTAACGCTGTAATGAAAAGTTTTGGGGATAAGGTATCTCTTTGCCTTACGCCGCGTTCGATTTGTATAGGTTTATTAGTATCATGTAATTTTATTGTTGCTGTTGCATTTTTGTATATATTGTATATAAGTTTTGTATAGCGACTATCAATGCGGCTATCGTTCAAAGCTTCTATAATGCTGTCCAATTCTACAGAGTCAAAGGCCTTATGAAAGTCCACAAAGGCCATTACAAGAGGTCTATTGTATTCTACAGTCTTCTCTATAAGTAGCTTTACTGTTTGGAGGTGGTCGTTTGTTCTAAATTTTGAGCGGAATCCGGCCTGCTCTTTGGGCTGGTATATGTCTAGTTAGTGTTCCGTACGGAACACTTATAAGATCACTTCGGTGTCTGTCTGTCCGTCTGTCACACCCGATTTTCTCCGAAACTATTTGTCATAGAAAGTTGAAATTTGGTAATAATATAGGAATTGATGGCCTCATCAGAGCCAAGCAGTTTTGAAAGGGGTTAGTTTTGGGGGGTGAAATCGGAAGTGAAAAAAAAATTTTTTTACTAGGTAATCGAGTGTGGTGTCAAATGAAAGCTTGTGAAAACACGAGTAATATATATATATATATATATATATATATATATATATATATATATATATATACATATATAAAATGCAACGTCTCTCTGTCTGTCTGTCTGTCCGTTAGTGCGCTTATCACTCGTGAACCACTTACTCGTATCTGATTTACGTGTTTTTATAAATTTATACATATGTTCTATATAATTCGATATAATCCTAGATAATGGGAGATAAGGTGAGATAATGGAAGATAAGGAGAAATAATGGGAGATAAGTCGAGATAAGCCTCGATAATGGGAGATAAGGTGAGATAATGGGAGATAAGTATAAATAATGGTAGCTAAGGAGAAATAATGGGAGATAAGCAGAGATAAGTCTAGAATGGTGAGATAATGGAAGATGAGAAATAATGGGAGATAAGGAGAAATATTGCGAGATAAGTCGAGATAAGCCTAGACAATGGGAAATAAGGTGAGATAGTGGGAGATAAGGAGAAATATTGGGAGATAAGGGGAAATAATGGGAGATACTCTATTACGTTGAGTAACATAAGGAATAAGCAGTACGATAGTAGTGAATAAAGACCACGCGAGCGGAGCCGCGGGCCCGGCTAGTAAATATATATAGTAAATAAATATTTATGCTTAAAATTTGTGTATTATCTCAATATTAAACTACCCTCGCCCCTTTCAGCCGCGTCCTGAATTAAACTTGAGAGTAATAAAAAATAACCTAATTTTTGGATTTTTAAACTCTAAAACCACAGAAAGAGAAACACGATATAACGGACGCAACACACTCTAATCTCATCCTCCACTCCTTTTACCTCATACGTTTGACTATAAATATTTTATGCATAAAATTTGTTTACTCTTCTCTAAGAAATTAGGAAAAATCTTCTAACACGTAGACTGAAAAGTTTTTGGTCTGACACATAGATGTCGCCTTTTTCAAAAAATCCATGATTTTTAGAAAGTACCAACCTTCAAACGATACGTGTCGAAATTTCATGACATTTCGACGATTAGTTCAGTTACAGTGGTTTTAGTAACGCTACTTTTGATATTTTCAAAACAATGGAAAAAATAGAATTTTGTGTGTTGATTAAACACTGTCTTTTGGCCTCTGTATTTTGGGATGCGCATGAAATAATTTTCATGAGAAGGGAAAAATCATCAATAGCGAATATTATTTAAGGTTATTGGTGCATTTTTAAGCAAAAATCGCAAGCAAACGGCCCCAAATGAACAAGAATAAAGTGCTCTTTCATCAAGATAATGCACCGTGTCACAAGTCAATGGTTACGATGGCAAAAATTGCATAAATTGAAGTTCGAATTGCTTCCTCATCCACCTTATTTTCCAGATTTGAGCCCCAGCGACTATTGTCTATTCGCAGACCTCAAAAAAATGCTCGCGGGAAAGAGATTAGGCTCCAATGAAGAAATTATCGCCGAAACTGAGGCCTACTTTGAAGGGAAAGACAAATCCTTCTACAAAAAAGGTATAGAAATATTAGAAAAGCATTGGACTGATTGTATCGATCTGATGTTCTGATGATGTTGATGAATAAAGACGAATTTTGCAAAAAAAAAACTGTGTTTTAAGTAGCTAGACCAAAAACAAATTTTTTTTTTGAAAACTGATGGACATAGAAAAATCTTTTTTCTCCGTGCTATTTTGAATAAAAAGTTTCTTGAAACCAAATAAAAACAAGCAAGTTATAAGAAAAGTGCTTTTTAAAATATAAATATTTATTTAAAAATGCATCTACCTAATCGTGTTTGCGAAAAAAGTAGGTCAGCAACGGACCAATAATTTGCAAATTTAATTGGTTTTGCGTTGTAGAGAACGCTGCCTCGAAAATGCCAAATCATTTTGGTCAGTTGACCTGTTCACAATGAAACATTTTTTTTGTTGCTTAAAATAAATACAGGAAAAGCAAGAAAAAAAGCATGTTTTGAGATTTTCTATGTGATTATTTTAATCGAAAATGTTTAGGTTAGAAAACTACTTGTCTTGTCTTCTCGCACGTAAGGATTTTGCAAAAAATCCCCTAGAAACTTGATTATCTCTACCTTGCTTAAAAAAAGTCCCTTCAATCAATGTACTTACCCTCCCTCATTCCTAGAACCTGGCTACACTCAGAACAGATACAATCACGAATAACACTGGTAAACAAAATTGTAATTTTATCGTGCCACATGGACTTTTATGATATTTTTAGTGTTCCGTACGGAACACTTATAAGATCACTTCGGTTTATGTCTGTCTGTCTCTCCGTCTGTCACATCCGATTTTCTCCGAAACTATTTGTCATAGAAAGTTGAAATTTGTTAATAATATAGGAATTGATGGCCTCATCAGAGCCATGTAGTTTTGAAAGTTAAATTTTGACTTAAGGGGTTAGTTTTGGGGGGTGAAATAGGAAGTGAAAAAAAAAAATTTTTACTAGGTAATCGAGTGTGGTGTCAAATGAAAGCTTGTGAAAACACGAGTAAAATCTATATATATATATATATATATATATATATATATATATATATATATATATATATATATATATATGTATGTATATATATATATATATATATATATATATATATATATATATATATATATATATATATATATATATATATAATCTTAGTTGGGGAACTCGGCAATAAGAGCGTGATAAGAGATCACACAGTTTTCATTAAGCCAATATTTCGGTCCTAGATTGGGACCTTCTTCAGGGCAAGAACTAAAAAGGAGAATAAAACATATACACTGACAGAGCTTGGGACAATTTTAATTTAATGATGTTATATTAAGTTGTTGTCATTATTAAAAACAATGTAAAATAAAAATAAGATATTAATCATAATAAAGTCAAAAACTCACATGAGTAGTGTGAAGTTGAGTTAGCCTGAATGGCCGTAGGTATCATAAACATAAAAACGTTGGTTAATCCATAAAAATACACACTCTAACACAGTAGATAAAATTACAAAAAACAGATTTAAAACAGGGATGTAATTGAGAACCTTGGATGTTGAAAACATTATTAATTAATTACTTCACATGAGACAAATACCTGTAGCCACCGCCATATAGGAAATAAATGACAAAAACGACAGGAGACAGCTGACCGAACAGAGATAAGGGGCTTATTTTGAAAACTCAAATAACCAGACAGTACCTGGAATAGAATCATAAACAAACTTTGGACCTAAAGCAAGAACCTTATGAACCTCAGGAGGGAAATCAACTGTAGTTAAATTGGTAAACCAATGGGGACAGACTTAATTTTTTAGATTTTGATCTAATTAAATTATTGAATTTATTGAAAAGAGTATTAGACAGAGATCTAGTGGCGGTTTGAAATGATTTTTCTTGAGTGAAACGAAAGCGTTGCACGATATGTGCTGGACCTCTATTTTCTGCTAAATGAACAACACGGTTGAGAAGAGTTTTAAGGTTATTAATTTCTTTCGCCTTCAAAGAGATTAATAACCTTAAAATTCTTCTCAAACGTGTTGTTCATTTAGCAGAAAATAGAGTTCCAGTACATATCGTGCAACGCTTTCGTTTCACTCAAGAAAAATCATTTCAAACCGCCACTAGATCTCTGTCTAATACTCTTTTCAATAAATTCAATAATTTAATTAGATCAAAATCTGAAAAATTAAAAGTCTGTCCCCATTGGTTTACCAATTTAACTACAGTTGATTTCCCTCCTGAGGTTCATAAGGTTCTTGCTTTAGGTCCAAAGTTTGTTTATGATTCTATTCCAGGTTCGGCCAGCTGTCTCCTGTCGTTTTTGTCATTTACTTCCTATATGGCGGTGGCCACGGGTGTTCGTATCAGGTGAAGTAATTAATTAATAATGTTTTCAACATCCAAGGTTCTCAATTACATCCCTGTTTTAAATCTGTTTTTTGTAATTTTATCTACTGTGTTATAGTGTGTATTTTTATGGATTAACCAACGTTTTTATGTATATGATACCTACGGCCATTCAGGCTAACTCAACTTCACACTACTCATGTGAGTTTTTGACTTTATTATGATTAATATCTTATTTTATTTTACATTGTTTTTAATAATGACAACAACTTAATACAACATCATTAAATTAAAATTGTCCCAAGCTCTGTCAGTGTATATGTTTTATTCTCCTTTTTAGTTCTTGCCCTGAAGAAGGTCCCAATCTAGGATCGAAATATTGGCTTGTGTGATCTCTTATCACGCCCTTATTGCCGAGTTCCCCAACTAAGATTTTATTTTTAAGAATTTTGGTAGATACGGCAATCTTTTGCTTTCTTTCTTTATTCTATATATATATATATATATATATATATATATATATATATATATATATATATATATATATATATATATATATATAATGTAATACTTGCGCGCACTTTTCTTTGAATTATTTTTTAAAAAACCGGTCAAGTGCAAGTTGAACTTGCACAATTAGTGTTCCGTACGTTGATTGATTTTAAAATAAAAATTTTTGTTAGGGTGGTATAAAATGATCAGTGTTTTTTTTATATATACCAAAATAAATTATTAAAGGTAATGCACTCCTGATAATTTTCGTTCAAACTATACCCCGTAGAGAATATTCCAGAATTTTTTCAAAATTTTTTGATCAGTACTTTTCGAGATAAGGTAGGGGACAGCGATTTTTTTTTAAAAGTAATACGAAGAAAAGTGTGCGCAAGTATTACATTATATATATATTTTTTACTCGTGTTTTCACAAGCTTTCATTTGACACCACACTTGATGACCCAGTAAAAAAAATTTTTTTTCACTTCCGATTTCACCCCTCAAAACGAACCCGTTAAGTCAAAATTTATGTTACGGTGGTATAAAATAATTAGTGACTTCACAAAACACACCCCAAATGAGTTTTCAACAAAGTTTGTTTCCAATCTTTACTGAAATCTGATGACCTTGAAATTTTTGTTTTTTTTATATACCATATAAATTATTAAAGGTAATGCACTCGTGATAATTTTCGTTCAATCTACACCCCGTGGAGAATATTCCAGAATTTTTTCGGAATTTTTTGATAAGTACTTTTCGAGATAATGACCGGGACAGCGATTTTTCGCGAATTTTTAAGAATAATATAAAGAAAAGTGCGCGCAAGTATAATATTATATATATATTTTTTACTCGTGTTTTCACAAGCTTTTATTTGACACCACACTCGATGACCTAGTAAAAAAATTTTTTTTTTCACTTCCGACTTCACCCCCCAAAATTAACCCCTTAAGTCAAAATTTAATTCTCAAAACTACATGGCTTTGATGAGGCCATCAATTCCTATATCATTACCAAATTTCACCTTTCTATGTCAAATAGTTTCGGAGAAAATCGGGTGTGACAGACAGACAGACAGACAGACAGACAGACAGACAGACAGACAGACAGACAGACAGACAGACAGACACCGAAGTGATCTTATAAGTGTTCCGTACGGAACACTAAAAATCGCGAAAAATCGCTGTCCACCCGCCTTATCTCGAAAAGTACTTATCAAAAAAATTTAAAAAAATTCTGGAATATTCTCCACGGGGTGTAGATTGAACGAAAATTATCACGAGTGCATTACCTGTAATAATTTATCTGGTATATAAAAAAAACAGAAATTTCAAGGTCATCAATTTTCAGTAAAGATTGAAAATAAACTTTGTTGAAAACTCATTTGGGGTGTGTTTTCTGAAGTCACTGATCATTTTATACTTTCGTTACAACATTTTTTATTTTAAAAGCAATCACGGAACACTAACTGCGCAAGTTCAACTTGCACTTGACCGGTTTTTTTTACTTTAATAGGTGGTTGGAAGTAAAAACAAACATTAAAAAAATCTGTTAGCCAAGAATTTTATGCTCTTAAGTAATTTAAAATATCTCAAAATACAATCACCTCCTAAACCAAAAATGTAAAAAAGTTTTATTATGAAATTACGATCTAAGATTTTCTAGCAAATTTAGATTCTGGTTGGTCCCTTTTGATTGTCTAGCAGTAATTTGCCAATATATTTAGGTTCCATTGGCCCTGGTAACGTTTTTCCATCTTAGAAATGTCCTGATAGAACCTTTCCCCGTGCTCATCGCTCACAGCCTCCAAATTCTGAAAAAAAAAGTGTGAGTCTAAAAAATGAATCTTGAGTGACATGTTGCAACCCAATGCTTGTTAAGCCAACAATAGCTCGCAAACCAACTCTCTGTAGCTCTCACTCGTATGGTTACCCAAAAAATTTGCAACAACATTCTTAAAAGATTTCCATGCTGGTTTTTCTAAATCGCTCAATTTTTCTTCGAATACCGGATCTTTTATTAACTCCCTGATTTGAGGTACTACGAAAATACCCTCTTTTATCTTTGCATCACTTATTTTGGGGAATTTTTCTTTTAGATACAAAAATCCACTCCCATTGCGATTCATTGCCTTTACAAAATTTTTAATTAGGACTAATTTGATATGCAATGATGGAAGAAGTAGTTCAGATGGCGCTACAAGGGGTAAATACTTCACATTTTTTGTCCAGGAATTAAGGATGCACGCGTAGGCCATATTTTTTTATGATAGTGGCTTGATCTGTCTCGACTGTCCCATTCACATAAAAAGCAGCAGAATTTAGTATAACCCAGCTGAAGTCCGAGTAATAGAACAACAACTTTTAAATTGCCACAGATTTTGAAAGAATATGTACTGTACTTGATTTTTTCAAATAATAACTTCATGTTTTCATAAGTTTCTTTCATATTAGCAGCATAGGCCAGAGGTACAGAAGGAAATATATTTCCGTTATGTAATAACACAGCTTTTAGGCTTGTTTAAAAGAGTCAATGAATAAACGCCACTGGGAGGGCTCAAAATCGATTTCCAAAATCTTCATAATCCCATTTATATCATTACAATACACCAAGTCCCCGTCTTGAGAAAAGTATGATCTGAAGTGTTGATCACGATTTCGAAAATAGCTGATTTTAGTTTCATGATGCAGCAAATTCCATTCTTTTAATCAAGATCCTAATAATTCTGACTGCTTTTTTGACAAATTTATATCGACAACCAAATCGTTTAGGTCTCCTTAAGTTATCAAGTGTAGCTTGGTTAGAATTTCTTCAAATTCAGAGTCATCGTCGTCATGAACACATTGGCTTCAAGTGGAGGATTGTGTATCGTCAATCTCAACGGACGCAGATGCATAGAATAAGCAAATTTTCACTATGAGGGACTGGTCTCATGGCTGAAGGTAAATTAGGGTAAATAACTGTGTGTTTTTTCTTAAAATTTATACCATTTACGTCAGTAGCAGTCCGAAATGTGGTCTCTTGGTTCGGTCCAAATCATGGGTACAGCAAACAGCATATGACGGGACCCTTTCTTCCAATCGGTTATATTCTTCACACACGTTATGCAACAAATATGAGGGGCCCAGGATTTGTCTTGATGGGCGACAGGGAAACCAAAATACCGATGATAACTCTCCAAGACTAGTTTTGTGAAATTTCGTCTTTGTTTTTTGAAAGTCAGTTCACCACAAACATAACAAGAAGAGTTAGGATCGTTACTACACTTTCTCGACATGTTAACGCAGTTAATAAATCACAATATTTTGATGAAATCACAGACAAATAGTTTTATGACTATTTCTTCGCGAACGTTACTTTGCTTTTATTGCCATAGTACTAGTTGTAAGTATTACCGTATCACAAGAAAACTGAGGCTAATAGCTAAAACAGTATTAACTAACAAAGTTCGTGTGGCATGACTAGTGTTGACCAGTGTAATCAAGAGCCGAAACAAGTCAACTGAAACATGAAAAATAGACGAGATTTTTGGATATACAAACTTGGTCAAAAACATTTGACATCTACCAAAAACTTAAATCTTAAAACTGTTAAAAGAGAACAAAATAAAAGGCATACTGCCCCCCCGTCCATATTTTTCAATGGATACTAGGTAACCGGAGTTAAATTCATCTCCTATAGGGCACCGCACCTAGGTTGCACTATAATTCTAAAACAAAGGAAAAACAAACAGAAAATTTGAAAAAAAAAATACTTTCGAGTTATTCATTTACTGAAATATATGGTTTAAACAACATTCAAACTTAATAAATAATAAAAACCTCGGACGCGTTCGACCACACGATATTAGACTAAGTCTCTCTCCTCCTTTTTTTTTTCTTCTCCAAAAGCAAAGGTTTTTTCTTAGCTTTACAGCCTTTGAGCATAGCATCTTGAAGCCTTCTTCTCACTGCCCGAGCAGATATTTTTACTTTTTTAAAACGATTTATCGTTTATCTCATATATTGTGTAGACCAGGGGTGCTCAAACTTGAACTGCTGGCGATCTACCTCAATATTGTTAGACTACGATCGATCGACTCTGAGAGGCTGCAAGTAAGTGTGATGCAGGATTGTCGTCTAGGTAGGGTGTATCGTGGCATAGATATTAGTTTTCCGCACAATATGCATTTTTTTAGTCAAGGTAAGTGTAGGTCTGCTCTAAAATGTCAATGAAAAAACTCATAATTATTCAAAATTGCGAGTTTATTGGTTCTTACAAAACAAACGAGTTCTAGTGTATAAACTTAACTAAAGAGTGACTTTGGTTGTTGAAGCGTGGCACTGCATGTCCTCAGCATACTTTTCATAAGATGGTACGTAATTACCGAGTGCTAATCGCAAGCATGATGACATATGTTCGTCAGTTAGTCGATTGCGATATTTTGACTTAATTATCTTCATTTCAGAAAATGCAGACTCGCACAAGTAAGTTGACCCAAACATTGCCGTCAGTTGAAGGGCGATTTGCCTTAGATTCGGATATTTATCTTCAGATATAAAACACCAGAATTTTGTATCAAATGCTGTGGCTTCGAGATGTATATCTGATATAATCTGCACTAACTCATTTTCAACAGAACATGAGTCCATGTTAAACTGACTTGCTATTTCAGTAGCTAATTCCTCAATGTTTTTTACATGAAAAAGGATAACTCATAAATGATGCGATATTTGCAAATTTACTGAAATCATAAAAACGTATTTCGAATTGGCCCAAAATATTTGATAATTCTGCCTCATAAATATCATAATTCAACTGAGGAATCCTTGCTTTCAAAGACGGAAAATTTTTCAGATCCTTTCTTTTCAGTTGATCTATCATAAGTTGCAATTTACTTTTAAATGCGTTTATTGCGCTAATAATCTCAATAATAGTTTTTCCTTTACCTTGAAGCTCCAAATTAATGGTGTTTAAATGCATTGTGATGTGTGTCAAAAATAGCAAATTAGTCAGCCATTTTCCGTTTTTCAGCATCTGAGTGTCATCATCTCTTTCGTCCAGAAAAGCTGTTATTTCGGACAATAATTCTTGAAACCTTTCTAGGAATTTTCCGCGACTCAACCACCTGACGTCCGTGTGAAGAACTAAATCAGTGTGTTCAGCTGACTCACTATCTTCTAACTGCAATTTAAAGAGCCGTCGTTCCAAGCTACGTGCACGGATAGAATTCACAATTTTTATTGCAATGCCCATAATCTCCTCCATGTTTAGAACTTTTGAACACAAAACTTGTTGATGTATAATGCAATGGAAGGAAAAAAATGAAGGGAAATCATCATTAGCTCGACACAATGCCACAAAACCGTTTTTGTTTTCAGTCATTGCTGGTGCCCCATCAGTTGTAATGCACATTAGTTTATATATTGGTAGCTTGTAGTTTGTTACAAAATTGAAGAAAACGTCATATATATCTTCGCCACGGGTCTTTCCTTTCAGAGGAATCATTGTCAAAAACTCTTCCTTAGCCGATATATCATTGAATACCATTCGAATAAAAATACACAGCTGGGCAGTGTCTGTCATATCGGTGGATTCGTCGAACTGTAAAGAAAAGTATGTACATTTTATGATATCATATTTTAGTTTATCTGCCATGTCCTGACTCATGACTTTAACACGCCTTGTGACAGTCGGACGAGATAACTGGAGTTCTCTAATAGCAGACATAATCTCTGTTTTATTTTTAAAATCTCTAAATAAAGTCTCACCCGCTTCAATAAATGCTTCCTTCACAACCAATCCATCATCAAATGATTTCTTGTGTTTCGCCAATATTTGAGATATTTTAAATGACGCGATCGTTGCAGCTTTTGATTGTTTGGCTGGTCTTGTGAACATGGTTTGTTCTTTTTTCAAACAGGTTATCAAATCACGTACTTTTCGTTTTCTTAATTTACTCTGTGACGGAAAATCCTTTTCATAGTTTTTATGAACGGCACGGCAAATGAGACAAATGCACTTATCCTTTACCATACACCCAATATTAAAATGATAAGTTTTACTTTTCTTCGCCGCACTCATTTTGAACTATTTATTAATAAACTTTGTATCGATGTATCGTCTTCAAGTTACAACTCAGACTGACTCCTATTCCTGCAGGCGCAACATTTATATCGGAGCGAACGAAGTCTCGAATGTTCCCGTCAAACACGCCGCCCGAAGTTTCTAGAAAAATCGGGAATCAAAAACGCGGCTTTTCTTTGACAAGTACCGCGCGTTCCTTTGATAAAGCCGCCTTTTGCCGCTAGCAGGGAGTTATTACGATAAAAGAAAGTGATGAGGGGTTATTCTGGCCTAATTGTGGATCGAATAAATTTTAGTAGTTTGTTCATTACATTTTGTTTTAGTTACCTAAAACAAAATCTGCGAATAGTTCTATATCGGAATTTTTTTCTCGAGATCGACTCAAAAAGCACTCGCGATCGACTTGTCGATCGCGATCGACCGTTTGAGCACCCCTGGTGTAGACATCTCACTGACACACTGACTTCTTTTTTTCACTTTCAAAAAGAAACTATATTTTTATACGTTTTTTCTAAATCCAAGTTAAACTTTTTTGACACCTATAGTAGAAACCATTAAAATTAATAGATTATTAACGATGTGTACACTACGAGGTCTTGAAATACAATTAGAAGAATAAAGGTTAGCCTATGTTGACTTCAAAGACTTTGTTCTGTGCCATTTGAGAGGCATCAACTCTAATACTCTTAGCCAAAGCTGTGTTTTGATATAAAGACATGTAGTAAATTTGAGAATTAAGAAATATAGCAAGAAGACAGGAGCTATGAGGTAACTTAAACGGAAACGTGAAGTCCACCCCAATATCTTTAAAGATAAGGAGCTGTGTTCCACTGGTCTAAGTTACAGACTTGAAGAAAATGAAGCTTCGTAAAACATGAATATTAACCAAAAAAATTATTTTAAATAAATATGAAAATCTGTTTTAAATAAGCATTTATTATTACCCAGATATTTCTCATAACATTCTGTCGAAATTCATGGTGAACCGAGATACTAATTCGTTAATTTTTAATGCCTAACTTTCTCTACAATAAATGATCCTTCACGAATATTTTTCGACATTGGAAAAAAGAAAAAAGTCACGCTATTCATCTCCTTATGCATTTCGGTGCATACTATATTATATGATCATTCTTAATTGCCATAGTCAGCGGCGGAACAAATTCATTTTATATAATTAATTCAAAAATATTATAAGACAAGAAACAATTTTTATCTGTTGAAAAATAGTTTGTTCGTGTATTTAGGGTGTAATATAGGCGTATAATGACCACGGAGTACAAATAAAACTCTAAAGTTTTAACATGAAAACACAAAAGACACTGTTTACGCCCGAGGTATGTATCGAATTTTATACATTCTAGAGGATTTCTAACTCTAGATTAAAAAATTGTCTGTGCGAGAGAAAATGATTTTAACGGCTAGCTTCTAGCCTGTAAAATAATTTTCAATTCTTTGATCTATGTAAAATAGTATTTCCTATCGATAATTTTTTCTTTATACCTACATATATGCATATATATATATATATATATATATATATATATATATATATATATATATATATATAAATATAAATATATATATATATATATATATATATATATATATATATATATATATATATATATATATATATATATATATATACATATATATATATATCTATAATATATATATAAAATGCAAAGTCTCTCTGTCTGTCTGTGTGCCTGTCTGTCCGTCCGTTAGTGCGCTTATCACTGGAGAACCACTTATCCGATTTACGTACTTTTTTTTAAAAAACATACATATGTTCTCTGGCCAGGTTATAGGCTATATTTTATTACGATAGGTAGCATAAGGAATGAGCAGTGGCGTAAAA
This sequence comes from Pachyrhynchus sulphureomaculatus, assembly GCA_019049505.1. Taxonomy (NCBI): domain Eukaryota; kingdom Metazoa; phylum Arthropoda; class Insecta; order Coleoptera; family Curculionidae; genus Pachyrhynchus; species Pachyrhynchus sulphureomaculatus. The sequence goes on from CM032455.1 coordinate 182,309,457, forward strand.
TAGTGAATGAAGTCGGAAAAAAGTTTGTTCCCTTGCAATACACAGCCTAAACCATTAAATATGGAACAATATTATGTAGCAGAGAATATGTATAATCTATATACTATATAAAATGGAATGTTTCTCTGTCTGTCTGTCTGTCCATTAGTGCGTTTATCACGCGAGAACCACTTATCCGATTTACGTGTCTTTTTTTTAAATTCATACATATATACTTTGGCCAGGTTATATAATAATAATAATAATAATCTATATCTATAATATATATAAAATACAACGTCTTTCTGTCTGTCTGTCTGACTGTCCGTTAGTGCGCTTATCCCTCGAGAACCACTTTTCCGATTTTCGTGATTTTTTAAATTCATACTTCTCTGACCAGGTTATAGATACATATTTTATTACCTCTATAATATATAAAAAATGCAACGTATCTCTGTCTGTCTGTCTGTCCGTTAGTGCGCTTATCACCGGAGAACCACTTATTCGGTTTTCGTGCTTTTTTTAAACATGCTAAACCATTAAATATGGAACGATATCATGTAGCAAAGAATATCTATAATATATAAATAAAATGCAACGTCTCTCTGTCGTGCGTTAGTGCGCTTATCACTGGAGAACTACTTATCCGATTTACGTGCTTTTTTTTTAATCATACACATGTTCTCCGGCCAGATTATAGGATATATTTTATTACGTTAGGTGACATAAAGAATAAGGAGTGACGATAATACTGAATCAAGTCGGAGAAAAGTTTGCTGCTAGCGCGTTCTCTTGCAATACACTGCCTAAAGCATTAAATATGGAACAATATCATGTAGCAAAGAATATAATATATATATATATATATATATATATATATATATATATATATATATATATATAATGCAACGTCTCTCTGTCTGTCTGTCTGTCCGTTAGTGCACTTATCACTCGAGAACCACTTATCCGATTTACGTGTTTTTTTTTTTAAATTCATACATTTGTTCTCTGGCCAGCTTATCTATAATATCCTATCTAGAATATATATAAAGTGCAACGTCTCTCTGTCTGTCTGTCTGCCTGTCTCTCTGCCTGTCTGTCTGTCTATCCGTTAGTGCGCTTATCACTTGAGAACCACTGATCCGATTTACGTGTTTTTATAAATTTATACATATGTTCTATATAATTCAATACAAGCCTAGATAATGGGAGATAAGGTGAGATAATGGGAGATAAGTATAAATAATGGGAGATAAGGAGAAATAATGGGAGATAAGCAGAGATAAGTCTAGAAAATGGGAGTTATGACGAGATAATGGGAGATAAGGATAAATAATGGGAGATGAGGAGAAATATTGCGAGATAAGTCGAGATAAGCCTAGATAATGGGAGATAAAGTGAGATAATGGGGGGGATAAGGAGAAATAATGGGAGATAAGGAAAAATAATGGGAGATGAGCAGAGATAAGCCTAGATAATGGAAATTATGTGGAGATAATGGGAGATAAATAGAAATATTGGGAGATAGAATAAGCAGTGATGATAGTAGTGAATCAAGTCCACGCGAGCGAAGCCGCTGGCCTGGCTAATATATATATATATATATATATATATATATATATATATATATATATATATATATATATATATATATATATCTGCACAAATGGATGGAAGTTTAATTAATAATTCAATCTTATTTCGCGTATTTTGTTAAGCGAAATATTTATTTAACATCCGTGAAAAAATACGCAGAAATATATAGCGGCTTATGGGACAAAGATTATCAAGTAAGTTTTGCCCTTGCATCCGAGAATAATTCACAAGCAGTATGTTAATCACCAAACAAGGACGTGCCACGTCACCCTCCATATTTAGGCCGATCAGCTAACCTAGGTAAAGAGACAATCGCAACACCATCACGATAGCAGCAGAGATGCAAGATATGTGTGTATTATTTGAGGTTTGTAGGGGAGGCTTAGGTATATCGTATTATTTTTGTTATTGGTTGTGTGTTTATTAAGGTATTTACCTTTTTTAATGACTTGATATAATTTCTATAGTTTTTTGTAGAGCATTTTTTGTAGTATTGGGCATAAAGATTTTCCAACTTTTTTTGAACCTTCGAGCGGCAGCAGCAACAAGATCACAGTATCTAGTAGCAGCAGCAAGAGCACTTGAAAATATATATATATATATATATATATATATATATATATATATATACAGTAGAACCCCGTTATCCGAGGTAACGTGGGGGGCACCCTCCTCGGATAACTGAAAACTCGAATAATCCGGATTTGTTTTTTATTCATTCAAAAAATAAACACCAATATTTTAAACCGATGTATTAACGTTTTTAACATATACATAGGTACATACATTATAAAACTTTGAAAAAGGGAACAATTTATAAGCTTACTTTTAAAGAAAATCTATCGCATTATTACAGAAAAATTGTTTATCTTCTAAAAAATTCTTTAAATCTGTAAATCAAAACGAATTGTTTTGATTTCTGTCATGAACAACGAAACAAAATATGCATAGCCTACTATTCAAATACTCGATAAACCTTAAAACTGACATAAGAAAAATATAAATTAATTTTCAGATTATTGCGTTAATTTTGTCCAGGAATTTGGAATAAGCTTTATTTTTTTTTTGCACATAAACATTGATATATAAGCATACGAAAGTCTGCTATGCTATTGACAACCACTGATCAAAACTGCTCAGGAGAACTCAGTTCGTTTATGCGCATGCGACGAGAAGATTATGCTACATGCTAATAAGGAACTTTGCTGTGAAATTTTCTTTGCGGAAAACGTCATGAAAAGAACACAACAACACAAGGTTTTTTTTTGGAATTGGCCTAAAATGGTCTAATTTTGAAAGATTGACGAGAAAAAATAGAGGTAATGCTGTTTTTGCTAACCTGAACTAACTTTGATATCCAGTTACTAATATAGCATGTTTATAATTTTTTCACATTAAGGTAGGACATTTTGTTTTCATTATTTAATGTACAGTAAAACCCCGGTTATCCGAGGTAACGTGGGGTGCGCCCTCCTCGGATAACTGAAAACTCGGATAATCCGGATTTGTTTTTTATTCATTCAAAAAATAAACACCAATACTTTAAACCGATATATTAACGTTTTTAACATATAAATAGGTACATACATTATAAAACAGTGAAATAGGTATCTATGCGCTTCTGTTTTATATTGCATCTTCTTTTTTCTCGCTGCAATGTTTCTCCATCTATTAAGAAGAAGCAAATCCGCTGGGGTTGCCTCTGGTTGTTGTTCGATATACCTCAAAGCTTTTTCCAAAGAAGCAAAACCTTCTTGATGAGAGATCTTAGTGGGAGACTGTTCATCCACCGCCACTTCGTCATCGTCATCTGATTTTTCGGTTTCCTGAAAGGCATTCGTTGTTTTTTCAATACTCATTTCTTCTTCTAAATCATCTACTGTAATCCGTTCAACAAGATCTTCTCTTGTCACATTTTCGCAACCTTTTAATTTTTTCAATAATTCAAATGAACTTTTTTTCTTTTTCTTCTATCTCGCTGTCAAAATTTGAACAGGACATTTCTCCATGGCTTCTCAATTTCAAAGCTAATTTATTTAATGGAGTGTCATCTTCACTGTCATTATAGTCCATAAAATCAATAACTTTTGACCAAGATTTGCTTGACTTATCCAGTAAATAACATTTTTCAGTGTAACCTTTCTCATCCCATTGATAATATCCTCCTTTTCTGGGTATTCTAACAGATGTTCAAGATATAAACGCCTATAAATTTTTTTAATGTTTTCGAGGATGCCTTGATCCTTTGGTTGCATTATGCTGGTTACATTTGGAGGTAAAAATTTTTTCAACAATTTCGCCACATGAAGTCCTTCTCCAGGGTGAGAGGGGGCATTATCCATTAACAAAATTGCTTTAATATGAAGACGGTTTCTGTTCAAAAATTTAGTCACAGATGGCACGAACTCTTCTTCAAACCAGTTAGTAAATAAGGTCGCATCCATCCATGCGCTCTTCTGACTTTTGTAATAGACTGGCAGGGCTTTGGGTGAGATGTCTTTTAAAGCTCTTGGACGTGCAGACTTGCCAGTCACCATCAGTGGGATTTTGTGCTTGCTAGATGCATTGGAACATATCATTATAGATAATCTTTCCTTACTTCGTTTGTGCCTAGGAGCTGATTTTTCCTTTCGAGATGCCAATGTTTTTGATGGAAGCATTTTATAATTTAGACCAGTTTCGTCACAGTTGTAAATTTGATCACATGTGTATCCACAATCTTCGATTTGCTTTTTAAAGTTCTGCTTAAACTTCTCAATTGATGACACATGAGCAGAAAGTTTTTCACCACATACAGTCAGTTGTCGTACACCGTACCGTTTTTTCCAGCGGTCAAGCCATCCAGAACTGGCGGTAAACTGATCTATCTCTGGGAATTGCCTACTAATCATTATTGCTTTTAGTTGTAAAATTGGACCTGACAGAGGCACACCTTTTGATCTCTGTTGGTTAAACCACATGAATAAAGCTTCGTTAACTTTTTCATAGTCGCCGGTTTTCATTGATTTTCTTCTTGAGGACGAGGAGGCTTGATTTATACACCACTCTTCTATTTTTGTGCGGTTTCTTTTCCAATCTCCAACTGTTACCTCACCTACTCTATAATCTCGTGCAACAACGTCAATTGTCTCTCCTGCTTCAATTCTTCTGATGGCTTTTAATTTTTCTTCAATAGGAACGACGATTCTTTTACGCTTGTTTTGCTCCATTATAATACGACAAACAAAAATTCAAACAAAGCAGTTCGTATTAATTACACTTAACTACCAGAACTCCAACCAAATAAATTATATGAGTATACTGGTACTTCTCCATAGTAAACGCTATAACGCACTGCATTCACGCAAATGTTCATGCTGAAAGAGTCCAAAAACATAAATAGGGGCCAGGAGGATTCCGCGAAGGCCCCGACGATTTTAAATGGAAATATGTACATACATATTTTAGAAGCTCGGTTAATACACAGGATAGACGCGCGTACCTCGGATAATCAGGTTCTTAGATTGGCTCGGTTAATCCGGAGCTCGGATAATCGCGACTCGGTTAATCGGGGTTCTACTGTATATATATATATATATATATATATATATATATATATATATATATATATATATATATATATATAAACTTGATTGGTTTTTCTAGGGTACTTAGGTTCTTTTGGAAAATACAAACTAGTTTATTTGACGTTTCGCCTTATTTTTTTTTAGGCATTTTCAAAATTTTTTATTTTTTTTATATATTCATTCTAAAATTAGAAAATACAAGGTTAAAATCTTTTAGGTCAAATTACAGGTTTCAAAACATATAACCTTTTACGCACACTCGGACATTTAAAATACTTACACTATAACAACAATATAAAATAAATTAATCAAGAGTACATACCTTGAAAGTCAACTGTTGGTGTGTTTGTGAAATTAAAATTCTATATTTCTTATCAACATATAGTGTCTCATATTTTTTATTGATTTTTTTAAATTTTATTATCTATAACGGGTGTCTTAATCAAAAAACTGTTATTGATATTAAGTATATATCCCATTTTGTATTACTAAGAGGATATGCATGCCGCCATGTTTATTTTTTAATTAAATTTGTGTAGATATGACTGATTCCTTTTATGTCAGTCCTATCATTCACAGTGTTTTCATCTTTTTTAGTGTTCCGTACGGAACACTTATAAGATCACTTCGGTGTCTGTCTGTCTGTCTGTCTGTCTGTCTGTCTGTCTGTCTGTCTGTCTGTCTGTCACACCCGATTTTCTCCGAAACTATTTGACATAGAAAGGTGAAATTTGGTAATAATATAGGAATTGATGGCCTCATCAGAGCCATGTAGTTTTGAGAATTAAATTTTGACTTAAGGGGTTAGTTTTGGGGGGTGAAGTCGGAAGTGAAAAAAAAATATTTTTACTAGGTCATCGAGTGTGGTGTCAAATGAAAGCTTGTGAAAACACGAGTAAAAAATATATATATATAATATTATACTTGCGCGCACTTTTCTGTGTATTATTTTTAAAAATTCGCGAGAAATCGCTGTCCCGGGCCTTATCTCGAAAAGTACTTCGCAAAAAATTTCGAAAAAATTCTGGAATATTCTCCACGGGGTGTAGATTGAACGAAAATTATCACGAGTGCATTACCTTTAATAATTTATATGGTATTTAAAAAAAACAAAAATTTCAAGGTCATCAGATTTCAGTAAAAATTGGAAACAAACTTTGTTGAAAACTCATTTGGGGGTGTGTTTTGTGAAGTCACTGATCCTTTTATACCACCGTAACATAAATTTTGACTTAAGGGGTTCGTTTTGAGGGGTGAAATCGGAAGTGAAAAAAAAATTTTTTTTTACTAGGTCATCGAGTGTGGTGTCTAATGAAAGCTTGTGAAAACACGAGTAAAAAATATATATATAATGTAATACTTGCGCACACTTTTCTTCGTATTACTTTTAAAAAATCGCTGTCCCCTACCTTATGTCGAAAAGTACTGATCAAAAAATTTTGAAAAAATTCTGGAATATTCTCCACGGGGTATAGATTGAACGAAAATTATCACGAGTGCATTACCTTTAATAATTTATTTGGTATTTAAAAAAAAAAACAAAATTTCAAGGTCACCAGTTTTCAGTAAAGATTGGAAAAAAACTTTGTTGAAAACTCATTTGGGGTGTGTTTTGTGAAGTCACTGATCATTTTATACCACCCTAACAAAAATTTTTATTTTAAAAACAATCTACGTACGGAACACTAATTGTGCAAGTTCAACTTGCACTTGACCGGTTTTTTTTTATTTGAATCATCTCTTTGATTTGTAGTTTGGCATAATTCCGGTCTTTGTAGAGGACCTCGGTTTCATATATATAAATATATATATATATATATATATATATATATATATATATATATATATATATATATATATATATATATATATATATATATGTATATATATATATATATATATATATACATGGGGCATTCTTTTTGGACGGCCGACTCCATGCTCTCCAAAATTGGTTTGATCCTAAAAAATCAACCGGGGGAGCAAAGGAACGCTTGTAGCCTCTACTTGCGATTGCCGTGTGGCACTTCTTGAAATTCACAATAACAGACTCAATATGGCGGCTTAAACTGAAGTGTCAGAAAAATTATCGTTCTCTCTCCAAGTCATTCCAAATTCGTTGTAATGTTTTGGGAATCTATAATTGAAGGACTCAGGGGTATTCCATGACCGATTTTATTCCAGAATACCAAAATCAAAAATGGCGGATACAATATGGCGGCCGAACACCCTTAACACGTACTGCAATCTAGTGATTTGGAGACTTTATTGACTAATTGTGTAGGAATCAATTCCACAATATCCAAACTCTCAAACTCAAGATGGTGTATCGAATATGGTGGCCAAATACCCTAATTATGTAACCCAATTGAAATGGAAAAAGACTTCAGATTCATTATCAGCGAACCTAAAAACCCCCAGATACAGAATCAATACATTGAGAGCAAGGGATGCTGTAAACTACTTCTGAAACTTTTGTGATTTCATCTTTGTCTTATAGACAAGTAAAAATATTGTTGATAGTTTTTTTGTGTTTAAAAGCAATTTTTGAATTAGGTAATTGCTTGAAAAGTTTAGTTATTTTTCTGTAGATTTCTTTTATGTATAATAACATTTGTTTCGGTTTTCAGAGAGGAAAGCACTAATATCCGGTGTAAGTTTGTTGTTTACAAAAACAACAATCTCAATGTGCTTTTAAACACAAAAAAAACTATAAACAATATTTTTATTTGTCTAAAAGACAAAGATGAAATCACAAAAGTTTCAGAAGTTTACAGCATCCCTAAAAGACAGAATCATTTCCCACAAAAGTGATTGCAGATTAAAGAAAAACTCTTGTGTGCTTGCCCAGCATAGTAGCCAATTTTCACATGAATTTAATTTTGCTGAAACCAAAATCCTATGTAAAGAGAGAAATCTCGGCAGGAGAATCTTTAGGGAGATGGTGGAAATCCACCTGGAACCGAACTCGATCAATAAAAAAACTGACATTGAAGATCTGAGTTTAATTTTCTCCAATCTATTACAAATAAGCAGTCAAAATGAAAACTTTTACAACATATCTGACAAATCTCTGTGATAATAATCCCACTGATTTTCACTAAGTTTTCAACTTTAAAACGATCAAACAAAATGTCAACGTCATTCTACTTTCAAATATAAATTAACCACAACTTAACTAAGGGATAGAAACACACTGCCCTTAGCAAAATGACAAGGAAACATAACAAAAAAATCCTTTATAAATTAAAATCATTTTACAACCACACAATTCTTCGTACTATTCTAACAAAATGAAGTAAAAATTTATTATATTTCCCAGAGATGAGTATGTCGAGTTTTTCTCATGTTTTTTCTGTTTTTTCTAATGAATAAGTGTAACACAACAATTTTGAACACACCACTTAGCAGTAAGTACTTTAATGATATATATATAAAATAAGGTTCTTTACTTTTAATCTCAAAAATACTGATAATCTATTGTAATTGTAGCCCTGATGAAGAAAATGATATATGATATGAAAATGATATATTTTCGAAAGCTTGGCGTAGGGGTCCAAAACTTTTTAGTTCTTTTCCAAAGACCGCTTACCCCAAGAACATAATACTGCTATATATATATATATATATATATATATATATATATATATATATATATATATATATATGTATATGTATATATATATATATATATATATATATATATATATATACGAGGCTGGTTTGAAAAGTCCGTGCAAAAATAAAAACTACTTATGTGTTTGGGGTAAACCTTTTTTATTTTTCGACATAGTCTCCTTTTAGGCTTATACACTTCGTCCAACGATGTTCTAGTTTGTTGATCCCTTCCGAATAATAGGATTTGTCCAAGTCTGCAAAATATCTATTAGCGTCTGCAATCACCTCCTCGTTTGAATAAAATCTTTGTCCCGCCAGCCATTTCTTCAAATTGGGGAACAAATAGTAGCCTGAGGGAGCCAAGTCTGGAGAATAGGGGGGATGTGAAACGAGTTGGAATCCTATTTCCATTAATTTTGCGACCACAACTGCTGAGGTGTGTGCTGGTGCGTTGTCGTGATGGAAAAGGACTTTCTTGTGGGCCAATCGCGGGCGTTTTTCTTGCAGCTCGGTTTTCAAACGGTCCAATAACGATGAATAATATTCACCTATAATAGTTTTACCCTTTTCCAGATAGTCGATGAGGATTATCCCTTGCGAATCCCAAAAGACTGTCGCCATAACCTTTCCGGCCGAAGGAACGGTCTTCGCCTTTTTTGGTGCAGATTCCCCCTTGGTAACCCATTGTTTAGATTGTTGTTTGGTCTCAGGAGTATAGTAATGTATCCATGTTTCATCCACAGTGACGAAACGACGCTTAAACTCCTCCGAATTCTTCTGGAACAGCTGCAAACCATCCTTGCAACACTTCACACGATTCCGTTTTTGGTCAAGCATGAGCAATCGCGGCACCCATCTTGCGGATAGCTTTCTCATGTCCAAATGTTTATGCAAAATATTATGTACCCGGTCAGTCGAGATGCCCATAGTACTAGCAATCTCACGCACCTTAACTCTTCTGTCATCCATCACCATATCATGGATCTGATCAATGATTTCTGGAGTTGTAACCTCCACAGGCCGTCCAGAACGTTCAGCGTCACTTGTGCCCATATGGCCAGTCCGAAAATTTTGAAACCACTTATAAACTGTTCTAATCAAAGGTACAGAGTCACCATAATGTTTATCAAGCTTCTCTTTAGTCTCCTGAGGCGTTTTGCCTTTCATAAAGTAATGTTTAATCACCACACGAAATTCTTTTTCGTCCATTTCTTGAAAATCACTCGACTTCCTTGATTCACACAGATGCCAAACACAAAGAAATAGACCAATATAGCTGAAACTTGGTGTGCGTTCATTCAAGAGATGCTACTAACTAAACATGACCTCGATACGCGCCGGTGGTGCCATCTCTCGGATTTTGCACGGACTTTTCAAACCAGCCTCGTATATATATATATATATATATATATATATATATATATATATATATATATATATATCTATATATATCTATATATATATATATATATATATATTATATATATATATATATATATATATATATATATGTATATATATATATGTATATATATATATATATATATATATATATATATATATATATATATATATATATATATATATATATATACATAAATATTACATAGTTAATAATGATGTTTACGACAGAACAGTCCAAAATGTGAAGTAGATCATTAAAGAAAACCATCTGAATTCATAAAGAACTAAAACTTTGCTGTTGCACTCTGCAGGGATCACAAAGGTCCCACAGTTGATACCATTACCGAAAACCGGGGTTCAGCAAGTTATAACACCTACCGTTTAGCCCTGATTTAGGGTCCTGAGATTTCTTTTAGTTTAAACATTCCTGAGATAATGACTTGAAAGTAGCCATAGGGTTGTTTTTTTGAGACGCTATTTTTTTTCTTTGAATAGAATGAAACAACTCAACCCCAACTGGGTGTATTAATATAAACGGTATTATGGAAAAATAATTGATAACTATCTGACACCTATAGAAAGTATACGAGCTTGGTGTCCAGCCAAAACTTCTATTGAAGATTCTGAAAAAATACTGAAAAATTTGACAAATATTTAAATGTTAGTTTTTGCAGAGTAGCGATGTAATACTACTAAAATGACACCAAAATAACAAATTAACTCCCTGTGACAATATTTCAACGTAAAATTTATTTTTAAAGCTTAAAACCACACACATAGTAATACTTTATTCAAACTCGCTAGGGATTAAAAATAATTCATTTAAATCAGGACCGGGATTTTTCTGTATAGCCAAATCCCGCCCTTCGTTGCGTACAGATTTTTCATTAAAATGTACGATTTATAATCGATATTTAAATAAAAGTTGGTTAGAAAGGGGTAAAAAGGGGCGGAAAAAAAGCCGGGAAAGCAAAGAGATACGTGAAAAAGGGTTGCTCTGTTACGCTTTTTCAAACAAGGGGGGTGAACCATAAACAGGATCGGATTTAAAATTAGCTTTTTTGTCGTTACAGAACTGCGTCTTCAACGAATACAATAAAAATGTGTGATCTATACCAAATAGCACATTATACTAAAGGGGTAAGTGGTTCTTACGATTTTACTTATAATAGATGCTAGCCGTGCACGCGGCTCCGCTCGCGTGGACTTGATTCACTATTATCGTCACTGCTTATTCCTTATGTTACCTAAGGAAATAAAAATATATCCTATAACCTGGCCAGAAAACATATGTATTTCATAAAAAAACACGTAAATCGGATAAGTGGTTCTTGAGTGCTAAGCGCACTAACGGACAGACAGACCAAGAGACATTGCGTTTTAAATATATTATAGTTTTTTTTTTATAAATATTAAGTTGAGAATTAAAAAACATACACGTGAATCGGATAAGGAGTTCTCGCGTGATAAGCGCACTAACGGACAAGCAGACAGAGAGACGTTGTATTTTATATATATTGTATTCTTTGTTACATGCTGTCGTTCCATATATAACGGTTTAGGCAGTGTATTTCAAGAGCGTGCGCTAGCGGCAAACTTATTTCCGATTTGATTCACTATTAGCGTCACTGCTTATTTCTTATATTACCTAACGTATTAAAATATATCCTATAACTTGGCTAGAGTACATATGTATAAATCTAAAAAACACAGGTAAATCGGATAAGTGGTTCTCGAATGATAAGCACACTAACAGACAGACAGAGAGACGCTGCATTTTATTTATATATTATATATTATTATTATTATTTTTGTTTTTCTTTCTCACATTTGGTCAATGTGGTTCCATGTTTGGCTGACGGGCGCAAACCAAGTCAGCACAAACGCATTACCATTATGTATTAAGGAATGACCTGACAATGTTACATGTTTTCAAAATCACTGACTTCTGGATGTTTTTATGTATGTTTGTGTTGAGTCCTAATTGTACTAAGTGTGGTGTGAATGTTGTTGGTGTAAGGCCTGTGGCTGATATAATGAGGGGGACAATGATGACTTTTTCTTGTTTCCATAGCCTTTTTATTTCCATTGCAAGGTCTGTGTATTTGGAAATTTTTTCTGTGTATTTCGTTTGGATGTTTGTATCGTTGGGGACAGCTATGTCAATTAGATAGGTGACTTTTTTCTTTTTTGCACTGAAAAGTAATATCGGGTCTATTGGCGGAGACTGTTTTATCTGTATGGATACCGATGTCCCAGTAGAGTTTGTAATCTTTATTTTCAAGTACGGATGTTGTTGTGTATTTGTAGTAGGGATCTGTGTTTTCTATGAGCTTGTATGTTGTGGCTAGTGCTTGGTGAACTACTTTTGTCGCTGAGTCATGTCTGGCTGTGTATTCCGTTCCGGCTAATATTTTACATCCGCTTGTTATGTGTTCGATCGTTTCTTTCTGCTGGTGGCATTTGCTGCATCTGTCTTCTGTAATAGTTGGGTCTTTGATGATAAGCTGATTAATATGACTTTATCCTGGATGGAAAGTAAGAAGCCTTCTGTTTCCGGGAATAGCTGCCCCATCCCGTAACCAGGTGTATGATTGTTTTTTATTTACGTGGTCTTGTTCTATGTGGTATCTGTGTTTTCCGTGGAGTGTTTTTTCTGACCACATTTTCATCTTTTCCTGTTGTAATTGGATGTGACTGTGTGTATCTGCTAGGTGGTCTACCCGGGATAAGTCGAGTAGGGTATAGTTTTTGTCTGCTTTGACTGTTGCTGTGTGGAGGCTGGTTTGCTTGATGTGAAAGAATTTCCTAAGTGCTTGTATTTGTTTTGTGTGTAATGATCTGATGTCTATAATTCCTCTTCCTCCTGCCTTCCTCCCGATGGTAAGTCTTTCTTTGCATGCGTTGGGGTGTAATTTCCTGTATTTGGTGAATTGAGATCGTATAAGGATGTGAATATTTTCTATGTCTGTTTGTGACCATTTGACGATACCAAATGAATATGTGAGTATAGGTATAGCGAACGTGTTGATCACTTTAGTGAGATTCTTAGAGTTGAGTTTTGTTTGTAAAAGTTTCGTCAGTCTGTTTTTGAATTCGGTTCTGAGCTCTGTTTTGATGTGAGTGTGGTTGAGTTTAGTGCTTTGTTGGAAGCCTAGATATTTGTATGTTTCTTTGTCGACCATGTTATCGAGTGTTTCATTGTTGATGGTTTCTGTCTCATGGTGGTACTTCCATTGGCCTTTGTTGATGTGGAGCACTTTGCATTTACTTATACCAAATTCCATATTGACATCTAAGGTGAATATTTCTGTGATTTTGAGGAGTTCTTTCAGCTGTGTTTTTGTGGCAGCGTAGAGTTTTATGTCATCCATATATAGGAGGTGGTTTATTTTATGTTGATTCACTTTTTGGTGTCTGATGTTGAAGCCATGCTCTGTTCTGTTTAGTATATTTGAGAGTGGATTGAGACAGAGGCAAAACCATAGAGCGCTGAGCGAGTCTCCCTGAAATATACCCCGTCTGATATACAGCTCTTCTGTTTGGATGCGTTCGGTTTGTGTTTCTAGGCGTATTTTGGTTTTCCATGTTTCCATAATTTGCGCTAGAAATTGCCTGAGGTGTTGGTTGATTTTATAGATTTCTAGGACTCTGATTAACCAGCTGTGGGGTATGGAGTCGAAGGCTTTTTTTTATATATTATATTATATTATTATTATTATTATATATAATCTGGAAAGAGAACATATGTATGAATAAAAAAACACGTTAATCGAGTAAGTGGTTCTCGAGTGATAAGCACACTAACGAACAGACTGACAGACAGAGAGACATTGCATTTTATATATATTATATTCTTTGCTACATGATATTGTTCCATATTTAATGGTTTAGGTTAGGTATTGCAAGAGTTCGGCTTGTATCACTATTATTGTCACAGCTTATTCCTTATGTTACCTAACGTAATAAAATATATCCTCTAACCTGGCCTGGGAACATATGTATGTTTAAAAAAAAAGCACGTAAACCGGATAAGTGGTTCTCGAGTGATAGGCGCATTAACGGACAAACAGACAGATAGACAAAAGAGACGTTGCATCTTATATATATTATAGAAGATTATAGACAACCTGGTCAGAGAACAAATGTATGAATTTAAAAAAAAAACACGTAAATCGGATAAGTGATTTTCGAGTGAAAAGCGCACTAAGGGACAGACAGACAGACAGAGAGACGTTGCATCTATAATATATATAAAATGCAACGTCTCTCTGTCTGTCTGTCTGTCTGTCCGTTAGTGCGCTTATCACTTTTTTTTAAAACATACATATGTTCTCTGGCCAGGTTATAGACTATATTTTATTACGATAGGTAGCATAAGGAATGAGCAGTGACGTAAAATAGTGAATGATGTCGGAAATAAGTTTGCCGCTAGCGCGTGCCTTTGCAATACATAGCCTAAACCATTAAATATGGAACAATATTATGTAGCAAAGAATATCTGTAATGTATAATCTATAATATACATAAAATGCAATGTCTCTCTGTCTGTCTGTCCATTAGTGCGTTTATCACGCGTGAATCACTTATCCGATTTACCTGTTTTTTTTTTAAATTCATGCATATATTCTTTGGCCAGGTTATATAATAATAATAATAATAATCTCTCTATAATATATTTAAAATGCAATGTTTGTCTGTCTGTCTGTCTGTCCGTTAATGCACTTATCCCTCGAGAACCACTTTATCCGATTTACGTGATTTTTTAAATTCATACATATGTCCTCTGACCAGGTTATAGGTATATATTTTATTACATCTATAATATATATAAAATGCAACGTATTCTGTCTGTCTGTCCGTTAGTGCGCTTATCACTGGAGAACCACTTATCCGATTTTCGTACTTTTTTTTCAAAAAACATACATATGTTCTCCGGCCAGGTTATAGGCTATATTTTATTACGATAGGTAGCGTAAGGAATGAGCAGTGACAATAATAGTAAATGAAGTCGGACAAAGTTTGCCGCTAGCACGTTCTCTTGCAATACACAGTCCAAACCATTAAATATGGAACAATATTATATAGCAGAGAATATCTATAATATATATAAAATGCAATGTCTCTCTGTCCGTCGGTCTGTCTGTCTGTCTGTCCGTCCGTTAGTGTGCTTATCACTGGAGAACTACTTATCCGATTTATGTGCTTTTTTTTTAAACATACGTATGTTCTCTGGCCCCAGAAATATTGGGAGGTAAGGAGAAATAATGGGAGATATTTTATTACGTTGGGTAACATAAGAAATAAGCAGTAACGATAGTAGTGAATCAAGTCCCCGCGAGCGGAGCCGCGAGCCCGGCTAGTTTTATATATATTATAGAAGAAATCGTAGGTTTTGGTATTAAACCGTGTCAATTTGGAGTACATTTCTGGCGTTTCGCCTACGATTGTAAAAGGCATCTTCAGCGCATTAAGCTTAGAATATCGAATCAGCTCGAAGAAACACAAACCAAGTATTTACTTCTAACCGGTATTCAATGGCCGGTAACAGTTCAATAATTCGTTTTTTTCATGAAATGCCGAGGGTAACCCGAGTTTCTATTGTTGTTGTCAGGTTAGTAATAAATTTCGAGAGATTCCCTGCCCTTTCATTTGTAGAAATTAGAGAGAAAAGCAAGAAGGGATTCAATTATATTGATAGTTTGACTTGTGGAGCGATATTGTTCAGTAGACCATTGTAGATTCCCATTTTCTGTAAACGTTTCCTCAGGTGACAGTGACTAGTGATCCCACCACAAATGTGGTCTGGGCCCCCATTAAACTAAAAACGTTAGTTGTGTGTTGTGGTCAATTACGTCCGTCGCGTGTCTTTGGCCAGATGTCGCGAGTCAACGATATAGATGTTATTGATATGACCATGTGTTGATCGTGGTTTTTACCACCTGTTTTGGTATATCAAACCGTCGTTCTGGACCCCTGTATTATTTTGTATCTCCTATATATACATATCAAGGATTTTCTACAGCTGACGCTGTCTTCCTTCTCTCAGCCTTTGATTCCATCCGTTTCTATCTTCCCAGTCTCCATCTGTTAGACCCCTGTCCTCCATAGCCTCGTCCACATCGTCTCTCGACGATCGTCCGGGTCTTCCTCTTTTTCTTCTCCCTATAGGGCTCCACTCCGTTATTTTCTTTATCCACCTATTGTCTTCGCTCCGTCTTATGTGTCCATACCATTTTTTAATCGTTTTTCTTCAATGGTGTTTATTGCGTTCTCTTTGATGTTCTTTCTGCTTCTTATTTCTTCATTGATATTCTCTCTGTACGTGTCACTCTACAACATCTTCTCCAATACTCCATCTCTACCGCGTTAATTTTAGATTTATTTCTTTTGTTGATCGTTCATGTTTCTGACCCGTATGTCATTATGCTTTGTATTATTGATTTATATATGCGTGTTTTGTTTCTCTTTGTAATGTGCTTGTCCCACAGGATCGAATTAATTGTCTTATGCATGTCCGCGTTTGTCCTAATCTAGCTTTAATCTCTTCTTCTGATGTTGCGTTTTTTGAAATGTTGGTTCCTAAATATTTAAATCTATCGGTTCCTTTGATTATTGTTTCGTTATCGACTTTTAGATTCTCCACGTTTCCCTCCTTTGTTGTTAGATATTCCGTTTTATCAAAGTTTATTGCTAATCCTGCTTTAGTGTATTCTTCTTTCAGTTTTCTTACCATATAACTGAGGTCTTCTCATCTTGCGCTATGATTACTTAGTCGTCTGCGAAACTTAGAGTATATAAGTAATCTTCTCGTATTGGGACACCCATTCCACTACATTTTTGCTTCCATTTTTTTAATGTTTGTTCGAGGTATATTTTGAATAGTGTTGAGGATGTAGAGCATCCTTATAATAGGCCTTTTGATGTTTGGAGTCTCTTCCCTATTTTATGTCCAATTTTTAGGTTCACTGTATTGTTTTCGTAGAGAGCTTTTACTGCGTATATTAGTTCTTTGTCAATACCTATTTCTTTCATTGCGTTCCATATTCTTTGTCTTGGTACTGAGTCATAGGCCTTTCTTATGTCTATGAAGGCTAGATGAACTTCTTTCTTTTTTTTTCCATTGTTTGTTTTATAGTGTATATGTGGTCTATACATGATTTTCCGGCCGTAAAACCTGCTTGGTCTTCTCCAATTTTTCCTTTTATATTTTCCACCATGATATTTTTAATAATTTTTCCATACAAACGTCCCATACTCGATATTATGCTTAGGCCTCTATAGTTTGTGCATTTTATGCGGTCTCCCTTTTTAAATATAGATACTATATAAGCTTTTGACTATTCCTCTGGTATTTTTTCTCCATTTATCGATCTGTGGAACATGTTTCGCAGCATTCGATGTAATTTATCTTGTATATCTTGTATATTGTATCTCCTAATCTTGCTAATTCGTCCACTTTCCTTACCTTTTACCCTTGAATGTCCTAGAACTCCTGGTAGTTCAACCCTGTTGTTCTTAGAGAATAATTCTAACAGGTCAAGTTTACACTCCATCATGATCTTGGAATTGACCTGGTAGGAATCTAAAGCAGATTAACTGTCCGAAAGAATATTCATTTATTGGTTGCCGTAGTCCCTATTAATATTCTCATGAACATATGCTTGTTTTGAGTGAATTTCTGCCTGGAATATTGTTGCCCTTATCCCTAGTGGAATACTAAAGCTCTACTTGAATTTTTCTGGATATATGCTAACACCTACTCCACTAGAAGTTTTAAATCCATCTGTATTATAGAGCAGACCCATTGCCTTCGTCGGAGTTTCTACTTTTATCCATACATTTACGTCACACCCAATGGTTTTTTTGAAATTATACGACGTTTTTTTTTTCTATAGTCAGATTGCATATCCATTATTAAAAGGTGGGTTGCGTATTTTAAGGCAGAACCATCCCTGTGTCTACTCGAGAACACATTGAGGGTGAGCATGAAATAATTTTGGAGAACCGACAGATTATACTAAAACGTATAACAGAGATACTGAAAATTCCATACGAACGTGTTTTTCAAATTGTCCATTCTGATTTGGATTTGAGAAAATTATTAGCTAAGTGAATTCCTAAATGTCTGAACGCCGACCAAAAACGACTGAGAGTCATCCAAGTTGATTTGCATTTGATTTGATGCTAACTTTTTAGATCGAATGGTAATCATGGATGAAATATAAGTCCATCATTATGATCCAGAGACAAAGGATTAGTTGAAGAAGTGGAAATATGGTGGCACACCTTGCCCCAAGAAATTTCTTCTCCAAAAATGAGTAGCGAAAGTTCTTGCTTTCGTTTCTTGGGGCATGCAGTGACTGATGAATGTTATTCTTCATTATTAACTCAACTTCCCCAAAAAATTGTGGAAAAAATCCGAAGAAAAGTACCTAAAGGAGTGTTGTTTGGCAAGACAATGAGCCTAGTCAAAAACCACTAGTAGTTCTGTAAAAAATAAATGAATTCAGCTTTGAACTCATTAAATATTCCCCATATTCCCCGAATTTAGCACCCTCGGACTATTATCTAATCTCAAAACTGAAACAATTTTTGAAAGAACACATATTTCGTTCACATGAAGAAGTAATAAAATTTGCCGAAGACTGGTTTACAAACCAAGACAAAATTTTTTTTGTGAGGTATAGAGTTAAAATACCGGTCAAGTGCAAGTTAAACTTGCACAATTAGTGTTCCGTACGTTGATTGCTTTTAAAATAAAATTTTTTGTTAGGGTGGTATAAAATGATCAGTGACTTCACAAAACACACCCCAAATGAGTTTTCAACAAAGTTTGTTTCCAATCTTTACTGAAACTGGTGACCTTGAATTTTTGTTTTTTTTTTTTAATATACCAAATAAATTATTAAAGGTAATGCACTCGTGATAATTTTTCGTTCAATTTACACCCCATGAAGAATATTCGAGAATTTTTTCAAAATTTTTTGATCAGTACTTTTCGAGATAAGGTAGGGGACAGCGATTTTTGAAGAGTAATACGAAGAAAAGTGTTCGCAAGTATTACATTATATATATATTTTTACTCCTGTTTTCACAAGCTTTCATTTGACACTACACTCGATGACCTAGTAAAAAAAATTTTTTTTTCACTTCCGATTTCACCCCTCAAAACGAACCCCTTAAGTCAAAATTTATGTTACGGTGGTATAAAATGATCAGTGACTTCACAAAATACACCCCAAATGAGTTTTCAACAAAGTTTGTTTCCAATCTTTACTGAAATCTGATGACTTTGAAACTTTTTGTTTTTTTTTTATACCATATAAATTATTAAAGGTAATGCACTAGTGATAATTTTCCTTCAATCTACACCCCGTGGAGAATATTCCAGAATGTTTTTTTTCGAAATTTTTGAAAAGTACTTTTCGAGATAAGGTCCGGGACAGCGATTTTTCGCTAATTTTTAAAAATAATACAAAGAAAAGTGCGCGCAAGTATAGTATTATATATATATTTTTTACTCGAGTTTTCACAAGCTTTCATTTGACACCACACTCGATGACCTAGTAAAAATTTTTTTTTTCACTTCCGACTTCACCCCCCAAAACTAACCCCTTAAGTCAAAATTTAATTCTCAAAACTACATGGCTCTGATGAGGCCATTAATTCCTATATTATTACCAAATTTCACCTTTCTATGTCAAATAGTTTCGGAGAAAATCGGGGTTGTGACAGACAGACAGACAGACAGACAGACAGACAGACACCGAAGTGATCTTATAAATGTTCCGTACGGAACACTAAAAAGAGATTAGTTGAATAAACAATACTAATAAATACCAGCGAATTGATGACAGATAGTGCTTAAACCACCTGTTTATCATACATTTTCATTAAATTTTTTTTACCATATTTTATTACTCACGTTTTAAATTATCAACAACCCCGTATAATGTACACTATATCTAAGTTAAATGTCTCTCGAGCTATTGACATCAAAAGAGAGTTAATTTTTTACATAGTTAGCAACGTAGCTTTGTTAGGAAAATATTTAAGAAATTTTCAAGCGCCCATAATTTCGTAAAGGTCAACTTTACTATTTATTTAAAATTTTTTTTTTTTAAGTCCGATCCTGTCAACCTAATTACGTAAAGCAAAATGCGTAGAGCGGCCTTTTTCGAATAAAAATTTATATCCCGGGATAAGTCAACCTTTATTTAAATTTTATAATAAAAAATGACAGAAAAGGTCCAGGATATGGGAATTCGAATGGCGTTATCTTGCAGCCTTCTTCTCTTTTAATAGAAACTAATTTCCTTTTATTGGGGTTGCAGATTAAAAACTGTCTGTAAAGGGCAGCCCAATGGAAAAAATATCATGTTTTATAATTTGCTCGAAAAAAATTGAATACTTTTTTGACACTGAGGTTTTATTTTAATTTTTATGTCAATTATTATTTAATTAATATGTATTTAGAGGTTATTTTAAAAAATTCTAATTAAAAAATCGATCCCAGTTGTTTCCTTACACACATCTGGTTCTAAAATAAGTACCGTCTTTTTTGACTTTTTCAACTAAAGATAAAGTAAATGTCCATAATAGGAATAAAATCATACCACATATCAACACCCACCCCTTACGCTCTCTTTTCTTCAAACGATATTGCTCAAAAACTCTTTTAAATTTTGAATTTTCAATAGCTCTATAAAATGGATAAAAATTTGTGAAATAAACTTTAATACAAAAAAATTACCGGTCACGTGCAAGTTGAACTTGCGCAATTAAGGTTCCGTACGTTGATTGTTTTTAAAATAAAAATTTTTGTTAGGATGGTATAAAATGATCAGTGACTTCACAAAACACACCCCAAATAAGTTTTCAACAAAGTTTGTTTCCAATCTTTACTGAAAACTGGTGACCTTGAAATTTTGTTCTTTTTTTTATATACCAAATAAATTATTAAAGGTAATGCACTCGTGATAATTTTCGTTCAATCTATACCCCGTGGAGAATATTCCAGAATTTTTTCAAAATTTTTTGATCAGTACTTTTCGATAAGGTAGGGGACAGCGATTTTTTAAAAGTAATACGAAGAAAAGTGTGCTCAAGTATTACATTATATATATTTTTTACTCGTGTTTTCACAAACTTTCATTTGACACCACACTCGATGACCTAGTAAAAAAAATTTTTTTCCACTTCCGATTTCACCCCTCAAAACGAACCCCTTAAGTCAAAATTTTATGTTACGGTGGTATAAAATGATCAGTGACTTCACAAAACAGACCCCCAAATGAGTTTTCAACAAAGTTTGTTTCCAATCTTTACTGAAATCTGATGACCTTGAAATTTTTGTTTTTTTTTATATACCATATAAATTATTAAAGGTAATGCACTCG
>CM032455.1:182331121-182368259 GCA_019049505.1 Pachyrhynchus sulphureomaculatus
TAATCCTCGTTGGTTAAGTTTCAAATAATAATTTAAACATGTTTTCTCATAGTTCCAATTAATTAGTTTAAACAACAGAAAAAATGGTATAGAAAGCAGGTGGTGTATGGAGACTTTTTGGACTGACTGTATATTAAAATAGTCCTTTATGTTCCTCATTAACAAGGAAACTAATCCTCCGGGTGAGTCAAGAGGCAAATCGAAAGCCTATGAAAATATTTGCTAACGAGATATCAAAACATCCCGTTAAAACTAAATATTCTTCAAGTACATCAGAGAGATGTCAATTAATGCGTACTGCTGAGCTGAGTACAGCATATTTTTTTTTAATTGGAGCATTATTTTCAATTGGTTAAGGTAGTCAGTAAACAACAATTACTTCGCCAAAACGAAAAGTAAATATTTAACGTTGATGAAAAATATACAGAAAAGAAAACGCATGTGTAGGTTTAGCGAACACCAAGACCTTCTGGGTAAGTGTTTTGCTCTTGCATCCAAGATATTCCTCAAATTGTTTGATGACTTATAGACTAAGGTGAGGCCTACCTTATTAAACATCTTATTGAGTCCTCTGTTAAATTAAATTAATTAGACATAAATTCAGGTTAAATATTCAGAATTCCACCTTTTTTACACGAAAAGAAAATAAGACGAAGTATGTGTCTACACCATATAATCCGAAATATAGCAGGAGACTCAATAAGGTGTTGTAGGCTTCACCTTAGTTTATAAGCATCAGACAATTTTAGATATATGTTAAAAAATCCCAAAGACAAACTTCCTAATTGTGAGAAAAGTGGAATTTATTAAATTAGTTGTAATAATTGCGACAAGTATGTTGGGTAAACCAAAAGGTCAATTAAAAAACAATTTAAAGAACATTTAGCATATTTAAAATACAGTAGAACAGAAAAGTCTAACATTGCCGAACATGCCCTTGAAACTGATCATACTGTAACATTAGATAATCTAAGATTAAAGTGTTTTGATGTAGTGGTGATATATACTGAGTAGTGTCATTGTGCCAAAGATTCCACATTCTCAACATAGGACATGCATGTTTTGTTTTACATCAGAGCTCGTCAGCTAGCCTAGGTAAACAGGCAAATCGCAAAGACACAGTAACAGGAGGAAAGATTTAAAAAGCGTACACCAAAAAGTTCCATTAGCGAATAAACCTTGGTACGATTCGATGGGAAACCGTTATAACTTTTAATTTTTATAATAACAAAGGTACTAAATATAATTTTCCTTATGTGTTTTGCTTTTGAATTAATAATTTCGGCGCTTTTATACCGGATGGCGCTGAGGTTTGTTGACTACTGGCACCTCTGGGTGTAACGATATTGTTGCAGTAGTATTTAGGACATCATAGTTTATTTTTGTTTTTTTCTATTGCCATTCGTCTTTCGCAGGCTTACATTTGCAGAAGAGCCTTTAACCGAAATGGTTCCAATCGAATACCCCATAACACTTTGGAGGTGCATTTATTATTTCCACTAGAAAATTCTCTCTTACATAAAAAAATCGTTAATCATTATAAATTAATTATATGTTATAACTAACCGTGCCCGCGGCTCCGCTCGCGTGGACTTGATTCACTATTATTGTCACTGCTTATTCCTTATGTTGCCTAACGCAATAAAATATATCCTATAACCTGGCCAGAGAACATGTATGTTTAAAAAAAAAAGCTCGTAAATCGGATAAGTGGTTCTCGAGTGATCAGCACACTAACGGACAGAAAGGCAGACACAGACAGAGAGACGTTGCATTATATATATATTATAGAAGATTATACATAACCTGGCCAGAGAATAAATGTATGAATTTAAAAAAAAAACCGTAAATCGGGTAAGTTGTTCTCCAGTGATAAACGCACTAATGGATAGACAGACACAGAGACGTTGCATCTATAATCTAAAATATATATATAAAATGCAACGTTTCTCTGTCTGTCTATCTGTCCGTTAGTACGCTTATCACTGGAGAACCATTTATCCGATTTACGAGCTTTTTTTAAACATACAGTTTCTTCTCTGGCCAGGTTATAGGCTATATTTTAATACAATAGGTAGCATAAGGAATGAGCAGTGACAATAATAGTGAATGAAGTCGGAAAAAAGTTTGCCGCTAGCGCGTTCTCTTGAAATATCCATATCTATAATATATATAAAATGCAACGTCTCTCTGTCTGTCTGTCCCTTAATGCCCTTATTATAGATAACCTGGCCAGATTGCCAATGTATGAATTAAAAAAAAAAAACATGTAAATCGGATAAGTGCTTCTCGAGTAATAAGCTAACTAACAGGCAGACATACAGACAGAGAGACGTTGCATTTTATATATATGGTATTATAGATTCATGTCATCCTCAATAATACGTTAGTTACAGATTTTCCCTATCCTAAATGTCATAAACACAATTTATGAAAATCTCCACATGCTCAAACGGTCTGAAAGACCTTGAGAACGGTCAAAATCCCGACGGTTCTCGTCTAGTCGCTATTATTGCATAGATAGCGAAAATAATGTGCAAAACACGACCTACGGGTTTAATAACCGCCGAAAATGCATTCTGCATATCGCGATCGGCATCACTCTGTCCTCGTTCTATTCTTACGCTTTTTGAATACGAGTGACCGAGACGAAAAATTGCGTTTGCTGGTTCCCATTCTGCGAGGTCTTTTTTTAACACGAATTTGATTTGGCGCGATAGAAAGAGCGAGTTGTAGATTTTTATAGAGAACGATTTGACATTCGTATTTGGCAAAGTCAAATAGCAACCGACGCTCGGACAAGGACATTGTATGTCTAAAAGTTTTGGTGTATAGGGTGAGAACAAGACTACATTAGATTCTAGCTAGGGCTGATTGTTTCCAGTGATATGTGATTTTTTTATATTTCTTGTATCGAATATTATATACTCATATATCCTGAGCAGGTTCCTTAAAACTGCAAATAGAAAAGAATGTTCGAACAAAATATGCCTTAAATATATTTTCAAAATAGAGTGAAGTCCGTTTATAAGGAGCTCCAAAAAATGGTTCGCTATATCCGAAGTTCGTTACAAACAGTAAACAAAATCTAATATCATTTTTCACTACTTTTTTATTTAGATTAGGCGCTAATGCTTAGAAAAATGAATAATAATAAATATTATCAAGTCGTGCGACATTGAGCATGCAGAGGGAGTGGCAAGTTCGTTATAAACGGACAAAAATATCCCAATTTGGTTCGCTTTACCCGCAAGTTCATTATAACTGGGTTCGTTATAAGCAGACTTCACTATATATATATATATATATATATATATATATATATATATATATATATATATATATATATATATATATAATATATATATATATATATATATATACCCATATATATATATATATATATATATATATATATATATATATATATATATATATACATATATATATATATATATATATATATATATATATATATATATATATATATATATATATATATCTATCTTCTTCTTCTTTCAGCCGCGCCGCTCTCTACCCACTGTCGGGTATAGGCCTCTCTTAAATCTTTCCATTTTTCTCTATGTTGTTGTGCTTGTTGATACCAGTTAAGCCCTCCGATTCTCTTCAGATCGTCGCTCTATCTCTGTTGGGGTCTTCCTATTCTTCGCTTTTCACCCCATGGTCTCCACCCAGTGATCTTGCCACTCCACTTATACGTCGCTCTCGCTACATGGCCGGCCCAGCTCCAATTCAGAGATGTTATCCGTTTGGTGATATCATCCACCCTTGTCTGTTGTCTAATCCATTTATTAGTTTTCTTGTCTTTCAAAGTAACACTCAACATCCTCCTTTCCATTGCTCGTTGGTGAACTTGTAGTTTTTCTATTGTTCTTTTAGTTAAAACCCATGTCTCAGCTCCATACGTTGTAGCTGGTAAGATACATTGATTATAAATTTGGGTTTTTGATCTTTGAGGAATGTTCATATTCAGTACATATTTCAATTTTCCATATGCTGCCCATCCCATACGTATCCTTCTTTCTTTTTCAAGCTGCTGGTGTTCTTTTCCCATCGTTATTATTTGGTCCAGATAGATGTACGTGTTTACTTATTCTATTGTTGATTGTTCAATCATCATTGGTGTCTTTGTTACTCATGTACTCGAATCTGAGGTTGTTTAGCCGATCATTGTAAATAACTTAGGCGATATTACATCGCCCTGCCTTACTCCTCTGTTCACTGGGACCTTGTTTGTCAGTTCTAGGTTTACCATAACTTTGGGTGTTGCTTCTTCATATATTCTGGCTGTCAGTTCGCTGTATCTGTGGTTTATACAAGCATTTCTAAGAGCTCTTATAAGCATCCATTTTTCCACTGTGTCGAGGGCCTTGCAAAAATCTACAAATGTGAGCCACGTTGGTATATTATATATATATATATATATATATATATATATATATATATATATATATATATATATACATATATATATATATATATATATATATATATATATATATATATATATACATATATATATATATATATATATATATATATATATATATATATATACATATATATATATATATATATATATATATATATATATATATATATATATATATATATATACGAGGCTGGTTTGAAAAGTCCGTGCAAAGATAAAAACTACTTATGTGTTTGGGGTAAACCTTTTTTTATTTTTCGACATAGCCTCCTTTTAGGCTTATACACTTCATCCAACGATGTTCTAGTTTGTTGATCCCTTTCGAATAATAGGATTTGTCCAAGTCTGCAAAATATCCATTAGTGTCTGCAATCACCTCCTCGTTTGAATAAAATCTTTGTCCCGCCAGCCATTTCTTCAAATTGGGGAACAAATAGTAGTCCGAGGGAGTCAAGTCTGGAGAATAGAGGGGATGTGAAACGAATTGGAATTCTATTTCCATTAATTTTGCGACCACAACTGCTGAGGTGTGTGCTGGTGCGTTGTCGTGTTGGAAAAGGACTTTCTTGTGGGCCAATCGCGGGCGTTTTTCTTGCAGCTCGGTTTTCAAACGGTCCAATAACGATGAATAATATTCACCTGTAAAAGTTTTACCCTTTTCCAGATAGTCGATGTGGATTATCCCTTGCGACTCCCAAAAGACAGTCGCCATAACCTTTCCGGCCGAAGGAACGGTCTTCGTCTTTTTTGGTGCAGATTCCCCTTGGTAACCCATTGTTTAGATTGTTGTTTGGTCTCAGGAGTATAGTAATGTATCCATGTTTCATCCACAGTGACGAAACGACGCTTAAAGTTCTCCGGATTCTTCTGGAACAGCTGCAAACCATCCTTGCAACACTTCACACGATTCCGTTTTTGTCAAGCGTGAGCAATCGCGGCACCCATCTTGCGGATTGCCTTCTCATGTCCAAATGTTTATGCAAAATATTATGTACCCGTTCAGTCGAGATGCCCACAGCACTAGCAATCTCACGCACCTTAACTCTTCTGTCATCCATCACCATATCATGGATTTGATCAATGATTTCTGGAGTCGTAACCTCCACAGGCCGTCCAGAACGTTCAGCGTCACTTGTGCCCATATGGCCAGTCCGAAAATTTTGAAACCACTTATAAACTGTTCTAATCGAAGGTGCAGAGTCACCATAATGTTTATCAAGCTTCTCTTTAGTCTCCTGAGGCGTTTTGCCTTTCATAAAGTAATGTTTAATCACCACACGAAATTCTTTTTCGTCCATTTCTTGAAAATCACTCGACTTCCTTGATTCACACGAATGCCAAATACAAAGAAATAGACCAGTATGGCTGACACTTGGTGTGCGTTCATTCAAGAGATGCTACTAACTAAACATGACCTCGATACGCGCCGGTGGTGCCATCTCTCGGACTTTGCACGGACTTTTCAAACCAACTTCGTATATCTTTTCTCCATATTTTTCAGGGATGCTAAATATTTATTTTGATTATAATTGTTTATTTTAACAGATATATGCAGAACTAGTAATTTTACAATGCTTTCAAACGTTTCGAACAGTTTCATCCTGTATATTGCAAACAAGTTGTGTCTTTTTATAGAAAGTGATAGACTTACCAAATGACGTTCTGTTTTTTTCGATGTGGGAATTATTTGGGAGGTGCATTTAGGCCAATGCACTTTGGGCATACTGTGAACGATCTTTGCACAGCAAATAAATACGAATTTGATAATTCATTTTTTCGATGGGTTTGTTGATTATGCAAATATTTATATGTTTTTCCTGTCACTTGTATTTGACTATGATAAATTGTGCAACTTTTAAGTGATAGTTGCAGAGGACTAGATATAATCACGGCATAGTTAAGTCGCCAAGAGTATTGTTTATTATAGTTAAATGTAAGATTTTTCGGACACTTCTGTGTTGGCGTTACCTTTTCTAGTGATATATTAGCTACATTTTATCCACGTTTTCAAATTGATCTCCATTTCTGGATGCTATGATTAATAAGCTGACCTAAAATTAACTTGAAGTTTTCTAGTAAACCCTAAAATATTTAAAAATCTGGCTATAAGTCAGAGAATTACGTAATTATGGGGTTGCAATAGAGGGTATCAGATAAGGTCGTAATAGGCTCCTTCAAAAATCGAGTAGTGGGTACTTGAATGATTATAAAAATTCAATACTCTACTATCGAGGAGTGAAATATTAGTGAAAAAAGAATTATCCTCCTAGAGATTCTTGCAGTTTTTTAGGTTTGAATGTCCATTAAAAAGATAAGGTGTATTTGTTTGGAGTTGATAGTAGAATTGTCTCATTGTAGATGCAAATACATGTTGGGGTGCACACACAAAAAAAGAGATTTCTTATGCATTGTACTGTTTTGAATTATTTTTAAGAGTTCACCCTATTTTAGGCAGAAAACCTCTTCATCGGTAGCATAGCCGTCCGAACGTAACTTGCTTTTATTGTTTAATAAATAAAATTATCTTAAAAATAAAGTTATAGAAATATAAGATTTATTACCAAAAATTGTTTAATCTATAGATCTATGTACATATACAAATTCACAATTCACGATTTATAAGTATTTTAATTACAATCAAAAACAGTCATCATCTTCAAAATCTGAAGACTCGACTTCTCTTAAATTGATAATTAAGGCTTCTATTTCCAGAGTTTCTTCGATGTATTCATCAAGTTTCTACATTTTATTTTCTTCTTCTATGATATAACATGTCGAATGGCATTTTTGCAATTATCCTCTTTGATCCTCTCTATTCCGGCGAGTTCGCAATGATATGGAGGTAATCTAAGCACTGTGATATTCCGTTCCATTGCCATCTCATCGACTGCGTATTTCTTGAACTGTGCCTTATTTTTTTTCACAATTTTGTGATGTTCCGCTTTTAACATATATATATATATATTGTAACATTCATTTTTTCCTAGATTTTAAGACCATGTAATGTTACTGATTTTTCACTTCAAATTGTACTTATTTTCATTTTTGTATCGAACGGTATATTAATAAGAAATTCCAAGCCGTTCGGTATATAGTGCTGTGCGGGGTTTCTGACCGAATCTACCGCTACGCCGCGATTGGTGAAATGTGTGTATCCGCAGTTTTGGTTCCGGCGTCGCCATATTACAGGCAGAGTTCGCACGGTTTATTTAAGGGTCGAAGAAGAACTACTGTCTAGGCTTATTTCCATCTAGCCGCCGAGGCTGAGTACCATCAAGCCGCAGCCAGGCTAATTTTCATCGGAGCCGCCAAGTAGGCTTCCTTCGACAGAGCTACAGTAAAGGCTCATAACAACCATCATGCGAGCTAAGTAAAGCACCAGTTTCTTAACGAAAAGCCGTAGTGGGCTCTCTAAGTGTCTACTAGAAAAGTGTGAAATCGGTCGTGTTCCATCGAAGCCGGAATAGGAACAGTAAGTTACCAAAACATCCTTCAATAGACATATCCCTGAGTAGTGCCTTAACAGCAATTTAAACAGACTAAAAAGTGAAGTGAAAAGCACTATTTTTCGTCTTCGGGAGTAGTCATAGTTCAGAATTTAAATGTAATAATTACTAGTTAGGCTAGAATTTTTTTGTAGAACTGCAAAGGTTAGAACTTTTTATTTTTAAAAACATGAATAAATTTTCTTTTTGTTAATTAAAGCTAGTGTCTCACTGAATACCTATTTTTCTTTTCGGGATAAGTTGTACTAGACTAATTCTTTTTAGTAATACCCATAAAACCCTTCAGTATTTTTCATTTTTTTAACTGAAGTTAGATCCTTTCTATTTTAAAATGAATGGTGCCCAAAAAAACTTGTACAACTGAAGCTTTTTAAAAAATAGAAAAAAAATTCCAAAAAGACGTACAACAATTATCTCTTACCCATATTTCTCTACCAAAGAGCACTGAGCTAGTGTGTGTTTAATTTCTTTAGTTCTTTTAAAATCAGGATTCACTCGATTCATTATCAGAAATTAAAGCGGGGCTGCAAGGAAATTGTGCTCAAGCTCGGGGCATCCAATATTCAAACGGTACAAAATTGCGCTCAAGCGTGGGACAAACAACTTCTCAGAGGGTACAAAAAAAGATGCCTCAAACTGAGGACAGTTTAGCAGGTTACAAAATGACACCACAACGTGCGGGCAAGTTTCAATGTTACAATATATATATATATATATATATATATATATATATATATATATATATATATATATATATATATATATATATATATATAACAAGGATTTTCTACAGCTGACGCTGTCTTCCTTCTCTCAGCCTTTGATTCTATCTGTTTCTATCTTCCCAGTTCCCATCTGTTAGACCCCTGTCCTCCATAGCCTCGTCCACATCGTCTCTCCACGATCGTCTGGGTCTTCCTCTTTTTCTTCTCCCTATGGGGCTCCACTCCGTTATTTTCTTTATCCACCTATTATCTTCGCTCCGTCTTATGTGTCCATATCATTTTACTCGTTTTTCTTCAATGGTGTTTATTGCGTTCTCTTTGATGTTCATTCTGCTTCTTATTTCTTTATTTGTTATTCTCTTCATACGTGTCACTCTACAACATCTTCTCCAATACTCCATCTCTACCGCGTTAATTTTAGATTTATTTCTTTTGTTGATCGTCCATGTTTCTGACCCGTATGTCATTATGCTTTGTATTATTGATTTGTATATGCGTGTTTTGTTCCTCTTTGTAATGTGCTTGTTCCACAGGATTGAATTTAATTGTCTTATGCATGTTCGCGTTTGTCCTAATCTAGCTTTAATCTCTTCTTCTGATGTTGCGTTTTTTGACTAGATATTTAAATCTATCGGTTCCTTTGATTATTGTTTCGTTATCTATTTCTAGATTCTCCACGTTTCCCTCCTTTGTTGTTAGATATTCCGTTTTATCAAAGTTTATTGCTAATCCTGCTTTAGTGTATTCTTCTTTCAGTTTTCTTACCATATAACTGAGGTCTTCCTCATCTTGCGCTATGATTACTTGGTCGTCTGCGATACTTAGAGTATATAAGTAATCTTCTCGTATTGGGACTCCCTTCCACTACATTTTTGCTTCCATTTTTTTAATGTTTGTTCGAGGTATATTTTGAATAGTGTTGGGGATGTAGAGCATCCTTGTAATAGGCCTTTTGATGTTTGGAGTCTCTTCCCTATTTTATGTCCTATTTTTATGTTCACTGTGTTGTTTTCGTAGAGAGCTTTTACTGCGTATATTAGTTCTTTGTCAATGCCTATTTCTTTCATTGCGTTCCATAATCTTTGTCTTGGTACTGAGTCATAGGCCTTTCTTATGTCTATGAAGGCTAGATGAACTTTTCTATTCTTTGCCAGTTTTTTTTCCATTGTTTGTTTTATAGTGTATATGTGGTCTATACATGATTTTCCGGCCGTAAAGCCTACTTGGTCTTCTCCAATTTTTCCTTTTATATTTTCCTCCATGATATTTTTAATAATTTTTCCATACAAACGTCCCATACTCGATATTATGCTTAGGCCTCTATAGTTTGTGCATGTTCTGCGGTCTCTCCCTTTTTAAATATAGATACTATATAAGCTTTTGACCATTCCTCTGATATTTTTTCTCCATTTATCGCTCTGTGTAACATGTTTCTCAGCATTCGATGTAACTTATTAGACCCGTACTTAATCATTTCATTTATCACACCCCCAGGCCCTGCAGATTTATTATTTTTGAGTGTTTTTATTGTTTTCTTTACTTCTCCATAGCTTAGTTCTATCTCTTTTATTTCCTTATTCTGTTCTTCCTCTTGGAATTCTTGTCTACTTTCTGTTAGCAGCTTCTTATAATATTCTTCCCACTCGCTTTCTGGGCTATATACGTCTTCTCTCTATTGTTAGTCCTTAATGCTTTAATTATTCTCAATGACTCTGTACTTCTAGTTCCTCCTATATACTGTTCTACATGTTCGCACGATTTTTCCCATCTCTCGTTCTTTTCTTTGTTTATCATCCTCCTCGTTTCTGCATTTTTCTCTTTATATTTCTGCAGATCTTCTTCTGATTTTTTATTCAGCCATTTTTCGTATAGTCTTTTTTTCTCCTTTATAGATTCTTTGGTTTTTTCACAGATTCTAATTTTATGTTTCTCATTCTCGTTGTCTTCTTTACCTAATGCTTCTAGGGACGCCTGTTTGATGCATTCTTTTATGTGGTCACACATCTGTTGGAGGTTGTCGTAGTTAAATTCATTTAATTTTTGATCTAATCGTCATCTATATAGGTCTCTTATCGTTTCGTCTTGCAGTAAGTGTATTTCGCATTTTATTTCTTTGTCTGCTTTTTCTGTTATCTCATTAGTATTTCTGTTTTCTTTATCTATTGTTTCTTTTTGCTTTATTGTCTTGTACCACGGTACTTTTATATTTGCTATTAATAGTCTACGGTCTGTTCCACATTCTGCCCCTCTCTTTACTCTTACGTCTTTTATTTTGATAGTGGTATCGTTTTTAATTATAATGTAGTCTATTATTGATTTTAAGCTGAATTTGTATTCGGGAGTCGTTCTAATAATCGAGAATGGTATGGGGCATTATCTAATATTATAACTTATTCTGCTGGTATACATTCAATTATTTGTTGGAAATACTCCTCAAAAATATCGGCCATCATCTCCTCACGGTAATCTTTAGTTGACTTTGATTTGAATTCCAAGCTACTCTCGAGAAACCCGTTTTCATTACCAATACGTGCTATAATTATCCTGCGACCTTTTCCTGATGGGGGTTCTAATCCAGTTGACCAACCTTCCATAAAAGCTTGTTTCGTACTCTTAATGTTTTTGTCAATCCGGAATTTTTTCACTGTGTCCCTCATTAACCCAAGTCTCATCTAAATAAAAAATATTTATTTTTTATGCTCGAAATTTTATGATTGCTCGTAGATATATATTGTTTATAATGTAGTAATGTTGTGTGCTATCAGCTCCAAACAAACGGAACTTAGTTTCCAAATTTTGTCGGGCTGTTTGGATGATATATTTCGAATGAAATAGAATACTTAAAGCAGAAAAGAATATATAGCTTTTGAGCAATATTATTTCAGGGGGAGGGTATAAAAAAGGTGGACGTCGATAAATTTTGCATAGTTTTAATAGTATTGTGATTTTTGGTGTAAAATTTAACAAATTTTAAGCATATTTATTTATAGTCGAATATTTAGAGGAGTGGGAGAGGGGATTAGAGAGATTACTTCGTATCTGCCGTTGCATCGTATATTTCGTTGCAGTATTTTCAGAGTCGAGAAGCCTGAAAATTATATTATTTTAAATTTTAACAGAAGATTGTATGCAGAGGGAACTGTCCGGTTTAACTTTTTTGAACTGGCTAAAAATATAAAAATAGGACGAGTCGTCCCTGAAAATGTGCAAACGTAACCGCGAACATTGAGCTATTCACGAAAATGCATTTGCGTCCAGTCCCGGGTCTACGCCCGGTCATTCACTTCCAAATTCTGCAGCCCAAGCTGGTTCCTACTCATGTTTCTATCGCTTTATCTCTTTTATACTGATTAGGAACCCATAAGTTAAAAAAGAACGGAAGATATAGAGCCGGAAACATGGTCCAGTAAAAAAAGGCCGCGCGGCATGCACTTGGTTCTTTTTTTTTGGTTCTTTTTTTTGGTAATTGCATCGTTGAACATTTGCTATGCCATTATCGAGAGATGCATGAAGAATTTCTTTAAAATAATGGTTCCCTCTGTTATTTGCGCTTGCTTTTTTTATTTTAAATTTTAAGATTTGTTTCATCATTTCTTGTAATCCAGAAGTTCTTATTAATTTAGGTACGCTTTTTTCTTGTATCGCGTATATTTAAAACTATCGTTGATAAGCATATTTAGAATATTTCTTCTACAATTTAGATTCTAAAGTGTCATGTTTCTCCAGTCGTAAACAAATATTATTATGTTAAAACTCCATGTAAACCGAAAGCTTGTGAAGATGATTTGTTTATGTATACGTTCAAAGTGGAGAAAATTTTCATTTAGTATTAAATTATCTATAATCTATATTATATATAAAATGCAACGTCTCTCTGTCTGTCTGTCCGTTAGTGCGCTTATCACTGGAGAACCACTTATTCGATTAACGTACTTATAAGCTATATTTTATTACGATAGGTAGCATAAGGAATGAGCAGTGACGATAATAGTGAATGAAGTCGGGGAAAAAGTTTGCCGTTAGCGCGTTCCCTTGTAATACACAGCCTAAACCATTAAATAACGAACAATATTATGTAGCAGAGAATATTTATAATCTATAATATATATAAAATGCAATGTCTCTCTGTCTGTCTGTTTGTCCATTAGCGCGTTTATCACGCGAGAACCACTTATCCGATTTGCGTGTCTTTTTTTAAATTCATACATATATTCTTTGGCCAGGATATAAAATAATAATAATTTATATCTATAATATATATAAAATACAACGTCTCTCTGTCTGTCTGACTGTCCGTTAGTGGGCTTATCCCTCAAAAACCGCTTATTCGATTTACGTGATTTTTTAAATTCATACATATATTCTCTGACCAGGTTATAGATTACATCTATAACATCTACAATATATTTAAAATGCAACGTATCTCTGTCTGTCTGTCCGTTAGTGCGTTTATTACTGGAGAACCACTTATCCCATTTATATACTTTTTTTTTAAACATACATATGTTCTCTGGCCAGGTTATAGGCTATATTTTATTACGATAGGTAGCATAAGCAATGAGCAGTGACGATAATAGTGAATGAAGTGGGAAAAATGTTTGCCGCTAGCGCGTTCTCTTGCAATATACAGCCTAAATAATTAAATATGGAACAATCTCATGTAGCAAAGAATATCTATAATATGTATATAAAATGCAACATTTCTCTGTCTGTCTGTCTGTCCGTTAGTGCGCTTATCACTGGAGAACCACTTATCCGATTTACGTGCTTTTTTTTAAACATACATATGTTCTATGTCCAGATTATAGGATATATTTTATTAGGTTAGGTGACATAAGGAATAAGCAGTGACGATGATAGTGAATCAAGTCGGAGAAAAGTTTGCCGCTAGCGCGTTCTCTTGCAATACACTGCCTAAAGCATTAAATATGGAACAATATCATGTTGCAAAGAATATAATATATATAAAATGCAACGTCTCTCTGTCTGTCCGTTAGTGCGTTTATCACTTGACAACCACTTATCCGATTTACGTGTTTTTTTATAAATTTATACATATGTTCTATATAATTCGATATAAGCCTAGATAATGGGAGATAAGGTGAGATAAGTTTAAATAATGGGAGATAAGGAGAAATAATGGAAGATAAGCAGAGAGAGGTCTAGATAATGGGAGTTATGGTGAGGTAATGGGAGATAAGGAGAAAATAATGGGAGATAAGGAGAAAAATATTGTGAGATAAGTCGAGATAAGCCTAGATAATGGGAGATAAGGTGAGATAATGGGAGATTAGGGGAAATAATGGGAGATAAGGAGAAATAATGGGAGACGCGCAGAGATAAGCCTAGATAATGGAATAAGGAGAAATAATTGGAGATAAGGGGAAATAATGGCAGATATTTTATTATGTTAGGTAACATAAGGAATAAGCAGTGACGATAGTAATGAATTAAGTCCACGCGAGTGGAGCGCGCGGGCACGGCTAGTTTTCCTATAAAAATATATAATATTGATGTTAATTCAATACTCAAAATTACCATGGCCTTACATGTTCCGTTAAGAAAGTGTACACTGTTAAGTTTAAGATTTGAATTGAGTTACATAAATAGCAGTATTCCATTAAGGTGTTAAGTACACCTCGAATTTTCAAAAATTCAATTTTTTTACTGATTTTTATTTTCTATACTTCTAAGAATTATTTAAAAAAAAAAAATAAAAAAATTCTATTCCATTACAAAGTTATAGCATTAATGTGACCTGGCGTCGGATTGGAGCCGCTCTCTGTCATCAGACACTTTCTGCAATATTTAATAATTTTGAACTTAGTTTTTAAATCTTAATATTTACTTTTTCTATAAAATGTCGAGAGGTTTTTTAAATTTTTCTAATAAACAACTTTTCTGTAAATAATTAAACATAAATTGCATACTTAAGTCTGAAACACCGTAATTTTTTATTTTCGAAAAAAAATCCCTTCGGCAATTTTTAACTACTAAAGTGTATTTTTTTGGAGTTGATAGCAGAATTCTCTCATTGTAGATGCAAATACATGTTGGGCTGCGCCCAAAAAAAAAGAGATTTCTTATGCATTTTATTGGATTTTGTTACCGGTTTTGAATTATTTTTAAGGGATCACCCTATTTTAGGCAGAAAACCTCTGCTATACAGTATCATAGCCGTCCGAGCGTAACCTGCTTTTAGTGTTTAATAAATAAAATTATCTTAAAAATAAAGTTATAGAAATATAAGATTTATTACCAAAAATTTTTTAATCTATAGATCTACAGTCCCTGGCCAAATTATTAGACGCACTGCAAGATTTCATGTAAAATATTAATTACCGAGTGATATTGTACCGTTTTATTATTTTAAATTGATTTGTTTTTTATTTTTATATTATCCAATCAATTACCTATTTATTTGACATAAATAAAACAGCATTAATTTAGAAAAGCATAAGTTTATTAAGTTTTAAAGAAAAGTGAAATTAATGTTAGTAAAAGTCAATATTTAGTTGAGCCACCTTTAGCCGCTATCAAAGCTTTAATTCTGCGCGGCATGCTATCAATGCAAGATTGTACTGTCTCCTGCATTTGAGGATGATGATTCCACACATGAATAATCTTTTCTAGGAGCTGGGTTTTGTTGGTAATCACATCTTTAGCCACTTCTCTTTTCATCAGCTCCCACACATTTTCAATGGGGTTCATATCAAGGCCAATCCAACAGAGGGATATTTTTTCTGCCAAAAAAGCTTTAACAGACCGAGCAGTGTGGCAGGGAGCTCCATCTTGCATGAAAGTGAATGGTTCCCATTTGGAAACCATTCTCTGAGCTGCGGAATCAAGCGATTTTGTAATACTTTGTACTGATCTTGCCTCATTATTCCTTTGACGACGTACAGACGTCCAGTGCCCTTGCCGCTGATGACTGACCAAATCATCACTTTGGTGGGATGTTTAACCGTCGGGACGACACAATCAGGATGAAACTTTTCTCCATGATGACGACGCACATACTGAGCTTTATTCTGCAAAATTTCGAATGTGCTTTCGTCACTGAAGTAGACCTGTCAAAAATAGGAAAAATATATAAACTTCCATGTTTATTTGCTTTATTTAACTGAAAATGATAATAATGTATCAATTATTGATTAAATTGCTGTATCTTACCGATCTCCAGAAGTCCACATCTTTTTCTTGCCATTGTTTGGCCCACTTCAGGCGCTTTGCTTTCATTGCAGCTATTAACTTGGGCTTCCTGGCGGGGCGACAGGCCTTAAAAATCTAATTCTTTCAATTTTCTTCGAACAGTGCTCTCCTGGAGTTGTGATTTTATTACCTTTGTGGTAGCAAATCTGTTTTCTACACAAATTTTCTTCAAACATCTCTCTGACCGTGGAGTAAAAATTGGTTTTCTACCGCATCTTTTCTTTCTTTTCGGGCTTAATTCCTTCCCTGACTCAATTTTCCTTTTTATGCGTCGTACACTAGCTTCAGAAACCTCCAATCTTCGTGATATTTCTCGGTTTGTAAATGTTTTCGCAATCACAAGGGCCTTCACTTCAGCTTTTTTACGTGGTGAAAGATCGCCTTTTCTGCCCATAATGAAAATAGTCCAATTACTTTTTTAAAACACTGCATACAAAATAAACTAATAACTGAGTAGTATAAAAACTGTTAAACAAACAATCACAGTCCATAAAGCCACAGAAACACGTCCGTACCTGACTCGATTCCGATCGCGACTGATACAGGTTTGTACTTATTTACGTTCATGTATCACTTTGTCAACACAGTGTTGCCATATGTTAAAAATAAATACAAATATGTAGTCTACAATAATTCTTTTAAATAAAAATCAATAATATTGTAGTTTAAATATACCATTATTGCATAAAAAACTCTTAAGGAACATACAATTACTAAAAAAAATACAGTGCGTCTAATAATTTGGCCAGGGACTGTATGTATATATACAAATTCACAATTCACGATATATAAGTACTTTAATTACAATCAAAAACAATCATCATCTTCAAAATCTGAAGACTCGACTTCTCTTAAATTGATAATTAAGGGTTCTATTTCCACAGTTTCTTCGATGTATTCGTCAAGCTTCCACATTTTATTTTCTTCTTCTATGACATGTCGAATTGGATTTTTCCAATTATTCTCTTTGATCCTCTCTATTCCAGCCAGTAATAATTGCTTTACCTGTTAAACGTGGTGTTTTCCCTTGCAACGAAACCTTTCATTTATGTCTAAATTAGCTCTATGGGATTCAATTCGCAATGATGTGGGAGTAATCTAAGCACTGTGATATTCCGTTCCTTTGCCATCTCATCGACTGCGTATTTCTTGAACTGTGCCTTATTTTGTTTCGGAAAGTTCGGCTTTTAACGTACTATCTTTATGTTTGAGATTTTTGTATCTTTCTCCACTGAAGAATATCCGCTTTCTTTTATGAATTTGTCGGGAGTTGTTCTAATAATCGAGAATCGTATGGGGCATTGTCTGTACCACGGTACTTTTATATTTGCTATTAATAGTCTATGGTCTGTTCCACATTCTGCCCCTCTCTTTACTCTTACGTCTTTTATTTTGATAATGGTATCGTTTTTAATTATAATGTAGTCTATTATTGATTTTAAGCTGAATTTGTACTCGGGAGTCGTTCTAATAATCGAGAATGGTATGTGGCATTGTCTAATACTGTAACTGATTCTGATGGTATACATTCAATCATTTGTTGGAAGTACTCCTCAAAAACATCGGCCGTCATCTCTCATGGTAATCTTTAGTTGACTTTAATTCGAATTCCAACAAGCCACCGTCGAGAAATCCGTTTTTACTACCAATATGTGCCATAATTAGCCTGCGACCTTTTCCTGAAGGGGGTTGTAATCCAGTTGGCCAACCTCTCATAAAAGCTTGTTTGGCCACTCTTGATGTTTTTGTCAATCCAGAATTTTTTCACTGTGTGT
Organism: Pachyrhynchus sulphureomaculatus; assembly: GCA_019049505.1. Classification (NCBI taxonomy): domain Eukaryota; kingdom Metazoa; phylum Arthropoda; class Insecta; order Coleoptera; family Curculionidae; genus Pachyrhynchus; species Pachyrhynchus sulphureomaculatus. The sequence continues at coordinate 182,348,793 of CM032455.1, forward strand.
CCCACATTAACCCAAGTCTCATCTAAATAAAAAGTATTTCTTTCGTCAGCTCGAAATTTTCTGATTGCTCGTAGATATCCGCTTCTCCAACAAATTATTTCTGTTTTATCGATAAGAACAGATTTTCTGTTGTGTTTTTCCCAACAAAAATTCAGGCTGTGAAGGAATTTCCATAATTTCCATTTCTTTAAAAATCTGCTTAGTCCTGGTCTGCTCTCATTTCTTGCAAAAATTTATGTAGTGTAGGTATTTCTTTCTTAATAATAAAATGGCTGTACTTTTCTTCTTACTGCGTTTTTAAAGTCTTCAACGACCTCTAAGGGCTCCTTTCCTTTGTGATTCTGAGGTTCGTTGCAAGGATCGCGTTTTCTTTTTTTTTTTCAGAAATCTATAAATAGTTGTTGATCCAACTCCCGTCATGTTGGTACAGGTTTCCATATTTCCACGGACTTGGCTTGTTGGCTGTTGATGCACTAGGATATCGTGGACGTTAAATATAATTGTTTTTTCTCGCAGGGAAAATGCAGATTTATAGACTCCGCGAAGTTTGATCCAGCTAGAACTGAAAGTTGAAGCCATCGCTTTTCTGATTAGAACTAAGCATATTATAGGTCTTTGCTTTATTTTTATACTTAGACAGAATATCTTTATTGCATACTTAGGTACTTACGCACCTATCTACCGATAGGTACTTTGGTTAATTATATTCTAGTAACTGCTAAAATCCCAAATAATTTTATTGTGCCTATTATCATTAGGCATTATAACACTGTAGATTTCTAGTTCTTAAGAATTGTTAATTGTAGTCGTTTAGGCTTTTATCATACAAATAAGATTTTTAGTTTCATTATTTACTTATTAAAATAAAACTTGAAATGCGTTGATTTATATAGCTTATTATAAAGTTTAGAAGGCATGTAATAAAATATTTTGCAATGCAAATAATTGATTGAGAAATTTCGGACGCTTGTGGTTTATGACATTTTAATGTTTATAACCCATGTCGTGTGCTATCAACTGCAAACAAACGGACATTACATTATTTTACAAGATTAATTTTTATTTTTGCAGAATTGATTATTTTTTGGGAAGTTGTCGTGCAGACAAGGAGGCGCCATAGTTTTCATCAGTTGTCCATTTAAACCGGTAAAAATAATGTTAACATTTAAAACATAGTTAAAAAATGTTCTTCTATAATATATATAAAATGCAACGTCTCTTTGTCTGTCTGTCTGTCTGTCCGTTAGTGCGCTTATCACTGGAGAATCACTTATCCGATTTACGTACTTCTTTTTTTAAAACATACGTATGTTCTCTGGCCAGGTTATAGGCTATATTTTATTACGATAGGTAGCATAAGGAATGAGCAGTGACGATAATAGTGAATGAAGTCGGAAAAAAAGTTTGCCTGTAGCGCGTTCCCTTGCAATACACAGCCTAAACCATTAAATATGGAACAATATTATGTAGCAGAGAATATATATAATCTATAATATATATAAAATGCAGTGTCTCTCTGTCTGTCTGTCTGTTCATTAGTGCGTTTATCACGCGAGAACCATATATCCGATTTACGTGTCTTTTTTTAAATTCATACATATATTCTTTGGCCAGGTTATATAATATTAATAATAATCTATATCTATAATATATATAAAATGCAACATCTCTCTGTCTGTCTGTCTGTCCGTTAGTGCGCTTATCCCTCGAGAACTACTTATCCGATTTACGTGATTTTTTAAATCATACATATGTTCTCTGACCAGATTATAGATACATATTTTTTATTATATCTATAATATATATAAAATGCAACGTATCTCTGTCTGTCCGTTAGTGCGCTTATCACTGGAGGACCACTTATCCGATTCAGGTACTTTTTTTTTAAATTCATACATATATTCTTTGGCCAGGTTATATAATAATAATAATCTATTTCTATAATATATAAAATGCAACGTATCTCTGTCTGTCTGTCTGTTCGTTAGTGCGCTTATCACTGGAGAAGCACTTATCCGATTTACGTGTTTTTTTTTTAAACATACATTTGTTCTCTGGCTAGGTTATCTGTTTATAATATATATAAAATGCAAGGTCTCTCTGTCTGTGTGTCTGTCTGTCTGTCCGTTAGTGCGTTACGTGCTTGTTTTTAAACATATATATGTTCTCTGGCCAGGTTATAGGATATATTTTATTGCGTTAGGTAACATAAAGAATAAGCAGTGACGATAATAATGAATCAAGTCGGAAAAAAGGTTACCGTTAGCGCGTTCTCTTACAATACACTGCCTAAATCATTAAATATGGAACAATATCATGTTGCAAAGAATATAATATATATAACATGCAACGTCTCTCTGTCTGTCTAAACTGTCCGTTAGTGCGCTTATCACTTGAGAACCACTTATCCGATTTACTTGCTTTTATAAATTTATACATATGTTCTATATAATTCGATCTAAGCCTAGATAATGGGAGATAAGGTGAGATAAAGGGAGATAAGTATAAATAATAGGAGATAAGCAGAAATAATGGGAGATAAGCAGAGATAAGTCTGGGTAATGGAAGTTATAGTGAGATAATGGGAGATAAGGAAAAATATTGGGAGATAAGGAGAAATATTGCGGGATAAGTCGAGATAAGCCTAGATAATGGGAGATAAGGTGAGATAAGGAGAAATAATGGGAGATAAGAAGGAATAATGGGAGATGAGCAAAGATAAGCCTAGATAATGGAAATTATGTAGAGATAATGGGAGATAAGGAGAAATAATGCGAGATAAGGGGAAATAATGGGAGATATTTTATTATGTTATGTAACATAAGAAATAAGCAGTGACAATCGTAGTGAATCAAGTCCACGCGAGCAGAGCCGCGGGCACGGCTAGTCTCTTATAACTTAAAGTACAATAAATATTTAATCGCCATTCTTTTGTATTATTCACTTAATAATCTTTAAAATATTTTTTTAAATATACATACTTTTTGCAGCGCCCAGGTGTATGTAACCCCGTAAAGCAAGAGTCTTTTCTGGCTGACCTTATAACTATTAACAAACTCGTTTTTCGATAAAATTTACTGTCGTTATCTAGTTATAAAAACATGGTCATACAAACGATTGTTGGATTGTGAAATAGCTATCGTTTTTTAAGTATTTTGACGAAATTTTTGTTGCGTTTTGCAGTTTTTTCAAAAAACTGTGAGTATCCGAAATCACAGATTTCAAGATTGGGGCGACCGTTTTTTTACCTCCCTGGCTAAAGGGAAATATTGTATTCGTGAAAAAAATCAAATCAAATGTCGAGAGTTTTTACTTTTCTTCACTCAATTGCGTAGGTCTGTCAGTCGATGTGTTGACACGATAACTCTCGAACGAAATGGATAACAAGAAGATGAAGCCTACAGTTTTTGAACGATATTGCTATAGGCTAAGGGAGTTAGTTTTTTACTGAATAAAAAACAAATTTTATGTGTAAATATTTAAAGTAAAACATATAAGGAGCGAAAGAAGTGGGGGAGGAGGTTAGAAGGGGTTGCTTCCAAAATATCGTGTTACATATCCTCTTCTGCTTTTTTGAAAATTAGAATTCTAAAAATTATGTTATTTTTTTCATTGGTTTCAAGACTAACTCAGGAGAGGACTGGGGGTAGTTTTTTGTATTTGTATCTGTACAGGATGACCCATATGTATGGAATAATGATTCAAGAGCATTTAATTAATGCATCAAAAAAACGTTTAAATAAAAGTTATAGGGTGTTATACGGCACACATGCTGACGTTTACAATAACATGTTTGGAACTGTCAGTTCGAAGAAATTACGCCATCTTAAATTTTTTTAAGTGGCAAGCCCTGTATATTATTTTATTTTTGACTTCTGCTAAAAATTCTAGATATTATTTGTCTAAGATACTATATGTCTGAATTGAACTGTTTTGGAATTATTGATATTTGAAATTAAGATCAAATTAAAAAAAAAAAAAAAAATTAAGCTGGCTTGTGTCAAACATTTATTGACGAAAACGTTTTACTGATGCATTCTGTGAAACTGAAAAAATCATCTTGTTAATGATAGTTGGTTACGGAGGTCGTAGGAGAACACAATAGGAGGTATGTGATCTTTTTAACGCAGAATATCCGAATCGAGAGCCTATTACCCAATCCGTAGTTAACAAAACATTAAAACTATTTAGGCGATCAGGTCATGTTAAGGATCGTTCTAAATTTGGACTTCCAAAAGTTAAAACAAGCGATGATGAAAACGTTAGATGTTTTATTGGAAATTACAGAAAATCCCCATACAGTCACTCGTCAGCGTTACCTAGACCACAACATAAGTAATTGAATGAAGAAAAAATTGCATCCATACAAACGCATTTTATTGCAAGAATTATATGAAGATGACTACGATAGACGCGTTAAATTTTGCGAGATCATGATGTAACGAATCAATAATGATTCTAACCTAATTCTGACGAGGCTACATTTTGTCTTAACGGAAGAGTTAACAGGCATTACTGCCGGTACTGGTCTACTAAGAATCCCCACTGGATAATCTACAGTCATTTTCAAAGGCCACAAAAGATAAACGTGTGGACAGGGATTTGTGGACGTCATATTATTGGTCCCATTATTATCGATGGAAATCTTACAGGACAGCGGTATTTACAGTAATTTCAAGAGCAAGTTATTTCAAGTTGTGCAGGTCTTTTTCCCGATGAAAATAATTTGGATACCCCTAACAAGAATCTGTGTTAGCAACAGGATGGAGCATATTTGGATGCGATTTTTCCTAATCTAAAATTTTTAGTAGGACTCAAAAATAAAATAATATATAGGGTTTCCATTTTAAAAAATCAAGATGGCGTAATTTCTTCGAACTGTCAGTTCAAATCATTTTATTGTCAACGTCAGCATGTGCGCCGTATAACAACCTAAAACTTTTATTTAAACATTTTTTTTGATACACTGCTGTGGAGTCATTATTCCATAGACATGGGGCACCCTGTATAATTTCAATAGCATTTTGGGATATTTACAGATTTTTTGGTGTGTGTTTTTGGAGTGTTTCATTTTATTTAAAAGAGTTGTTTTGTACAAAATGAAACAACTTTGGTAATGCTGGACTGAAATATTAGTGTATATGATAATTATGTGGAAAAATATATTTTTTCTAGTTTCTGCCAAATTTTCTATATAAATATAGATATACATAAGTTAAAAAAACAACCTCGTTATTAGAACTTTTAATAACCCTTTTTCCTGCCCCCAAAAAAAGAATTTTGTCCTAATTAGATTTTCTTAATTAAATTGTCCTTAGGGCAAAACTTCTTGTTAAATTCTGTTAGATTCTTCCTAAATTCCAGAATTTATTCGCTCAATAATTCTAATAAATTTTAATTTTTTCTGTTCTTTAGATGTGTGATTTTTTTTGCAAATTAGATCAAAGGAAGAAGTACCAGAAGAAGGAATGAAGAATTAACAGCTAGCATATTTAAATAACCGGGCAAATGCAAGTCGGACTTGCGCAATTAGGGTTCCGTACGTTGATTGCCTTTAAAATAAAAATTTTTGTTACGGAGGTTTAAATTGATCAATGACGTCACAAAACACACCCCAAATGAGTTTTCGACAAAATGTTTCTCCGATCTTTACTGATAACTGATGACTTTGAAATTTTTGTTTTTTTTATATACCAAATAAATTATTAAAGGTAATGAATGCATTCCTGATAATTTTCATTCAATCCACACCCTGTGGAGAATATTCCAGACTTTTTAAAAAAATTTTCGATCAGTACTTTTCGAAATCGCGATCTTTCGCGATTTCTTAAAAATAATACTTATAAAATGCAACGTCTCTCTGTCTGTCTGCCTGTCTGTCTGTCTGCCAGTCTGTCTGTCTGTCCGTTAGTGCGCTTATCACTGGAGAACTACTTATCCGATTTACGTACTTTTTTTTTTTAAACATACATATGTTCTCTGGCTACGTTATAGGCTATATTTTATTACGATAGGTAGCATAAGGAATGAGCAGTGACGGTAATAGTGAATCAAGTTGGAAAAAAGTTTGCCGCTAGCGCGTTCCCTTGCAATATACAGCCTAAACCATTAAATATGGAACAATATTATGTAGCAGAGAATATCTACAATCGATAATATATATAAAATGCAATGTCTCTCTGTCTGTCTGTCTGTCCATTAGTGCGTTTATCACGCGAGAACCACTTATCCGATTTACGTGTCTTTTTTCAAATTCATACATATATTCTTTGGCCAGGTTATATAATAATTATAATAATCTATAATATATATAAAATGCAACGTCTCTCTGTTTGTCTGTCTGTCCGTTAATGCGCTTATCCCTCGAGAACCACTTATCTGATTTACGTGATTTTTTAAATTCATACATATGTTCTCTGACCAAGTTATAAATATATATTTTATTACATCTATAATACATATAAAATGCAACGTATCTCTGTCTGTCTGTCTGTCCGTTAGTGCGCTTATCACTGGAGAACCACTTATCCGATTTACGTACTTTTTTTTTAAACATATATATGTTCTCTGGCCAGGTTATAGGCTATATTTTATTACGATAGGTAGCATAAGGAATGAGCAGTGACGATAATAGTGAATGAAGTTGGAAAAAAGTTTGCCGTTAGCGCGTTCTCTTGCAATACACAGCCTAAACCATTAAATATGGAACAATATTATGTAGCAGAGAATATCTATAATCTATCTATATATATATATATATATATATATATATATATATATATATATATATATATATATATATATATATATAAAAATGCAATAAGGAAAAATAATGGGAGATAAAGAGAAATAATGGGAGATGAGCAGAGATAAGCCTAGATAATGGAAATTATGTAGAGATAATGGGAGATAAGGGGAACTAATGGCAGATATTTTTTTTACGTTAGGTAACATAAGGAACGGCTAGTTTTATATATTTTTGAACTCGTGTTTTTACAAGTTTTCATTTGACACCCCACTCGATGACCTGGTAAAAATTTGTTTTTTCACTTCCGATTTCACCCCCCAAAACTAACCCTTTAAGTCAAAATTTAACTTTCAAAATTACACGACTCTGATAATGCTATCAATTCCTATATTAATGCCAAATTTCAGCTTTCTATGTCAAATAGTTTCGTAAAAAATCGGGTGTGACAGACAGACGGACATACATCGAAGTGATATTATAAGTGTTCCGCACGGAACACTAAAAAGGACTAATTCAGAATATTAATATTAAATAAACGAAATGAAAAAACCGTAATCATCGGTAAGAAATTAGTATCTCACCCTTCAAATTATGCCAAACTTACGCTATCATTAACAAAATGCTATGCAGATGGGCTTAACAATGGTGAAAGGATCATCAAAAAAGAAAAGTTTATATAAAATACCCCAAAGGCTTTTAAAAAAACATTACAAAAATAATATAAAAATTTCTACATAAAAATGCATCAATTTTGTGCAAATTACATGGTTCGCGTGTTTAAAAATGAGCAATTTTAGGCAGGTATTTTACAATGCCAGTAACCTGAATTTTATTTGGGGTTGCCAAATTGGCAACATTTGCTAACGTATTTGGTAGGTTTCCAAGAAGAATAGAAAATTTCTTAGAAGCAACTTTAAAAACTCCATCTGGCTTTTCTTGGCGATGCGTTTTGGAGAAATTAGACGTTTGAAAATAGAGGGTATATTTATTCAAATAGATCTGACCACAATATTTCAGTACAGTTTTGGTTGTGGTATCATTTTGATCGTCTATTGTTAGAAAATGACTCCGCGTTCATTTTGAATGGGGGAATTTTTTTAAAAAATAATGAAAGATTTTTTTTGTGGTAAAGCATTAAAAATTATCAATGATCCTGAGTGCTTTGTGTAATTGCTCTATTATTATTATTAGTGACAATAGTAACATTAATTGGGACTCCAAAAATCTTCTATACAACTAAAAATAGAAGTAATGTATTTATAAGTGTGTAAACGGTTTTGGTATTTCTTATTAAACTTTATTTTCCTTATTGATAATGCGGCACTTTATTTTTAAAGAGCATACTAACAGATCTACCTTATGTAGTGGTTCTGTCTCGATTCTCGTTCATTGACTTTGATAAGACACCTTATGATTTGGTAGACTATCTCCCAGTTTTTCTTTTACAACAGAAAGCTGTTGATTATACTTATGGCGTCAAAGTGTATTCCTGTGGTTCTAAAAGACTCTACATTCAGCATTCTCAAACAGGAAAAACGCACATGGTCAACGTCATCCATTGTTTCTTAGTTCCTGTAGCTATCTGTTTTATCATGCATCTGCCAAACAGGTGAGTGTTCGGAAATAACTATGCTTCGAGAGATAGTAGTCCACCTCCAGTGAGGAATTTGGAATAAAACTAAATCCCACGAAAACTAATGTTATGATCGGCAGAGTAATCATTAACATCATATAAGAAGAAAGGTAGCTGGGTTTGGGGTAGTTGATAAATATCTGTACTTAGGTTCTCTCATTAAAATCAGTGGTTGGTGTGAAGGCGAGATAAAATATAGACCGGCTCTAGTGCGAACTGCTGTATCAAAATTGACTAACATTTGGAGAGATACAGCCATCTTGTGTCCACAAGTTCCGCTCTTCTTACCATCAGATGAGAAGAGACGTCCTAGCATTTTTCTTTGTCTTTCTCTGTCGTAGAGTGTTTTTCTTTCATTCCCTATTAATTTATTGACTAAATCTCTGTTCTCATTCCCGTGACAGCAGTAGAAACATGTATCCAGTACTACCTTTCTGTATTAACTTTACTAATTCTATTTTTCTTTTTGCTTTCTAATGTGGCTGTAATTTACTTTTCATATTTTTAGTGTTCCGTACGGAACACTTATAAGATCACTTCTGCGTCTGTCTGTTCGTCTGTCTGTCCGTCTATCACATCCTATTTTCTCGAAAACTATTTGACATAGAAAGTTAAAATTTGACACTAATATAGGAATTGATGGCCTCATCAGAGCCGTATAGTTTTGAAAGTTAAATTTTGACTTGCACTTGGTCGGTTATTTATTTTCATGATTGATATCATTTTTCATAATTTAACAGAAGCGACCGTGTTTTTTCCTATCTCGTACATGAATAGTACTAATATATCAGCGTAGTAAAGAGGAATAAGTTCTTTATAGGCGAACATACAAGAGTGTAGGCAAAGGTTAAAGGAGTGTCTTCAAATAATATCATGTGATATCTCATTTTGAGGATTTTCGGAGTCCAGGAATCTGCAAATCCTTGCAAAAATACAAATCTCTTATTCTCTCTAAGTTGAACTATAGAGATTTCATTTATGACTCAGCTTGCCATTCCTTAAAAAGAAAACTTGACACCAGGCTCTGCGGTTGGCTACGAGAGCGTCCAGAATTTCACCAATTTCCAGTCTACAGTGTATTTCATCCATTCCCCCTCTTTTTCTCAACAGGCAGCTCTCTTTATTAAAATGTTATGCTCACTTGCTGTACCGACTACACTAGAGGATGCTTACATCTTCCCTGAACTTAACCACTCTATACCTTTCTCGCTCCATGACTCTTCCATCAAAAGCTATTCCCAACAGAATCAAACATCTATTAACACTCCCCTCGTTTTGAATACCCCCTCTTTACCACCTTTCCCCCTTGGAAATCTACTGATCTTCGGTTTGATTTCTCAGTGAACTCTCTAAATAGAGAAGTTACTCCAAACAAATTACTTTGCTCCATTTTCCATGGCAAATGGAAAAACCAATATGCTGACTATGAAGTGATTTACACCGATCGATGGTTCCATATCCCCAACAGGTGTTGGTGCTGCCTTTGTGATTCAAATAACTTTTAAATTGCCTTCTCACTCGTCCATCTTTTCTGCTGAACTTCTAGCTATAAAGGAATGCATGAGATTTGCGATTACCTCTCTACCTTATTCCAAATTTTTAATCGCCTCAGACTCTTATAGCTCTCTATTAGCCCTCAAGCAAGCTAAATTAGAGAATGCTTACATCAGACAAATCATGGACCTCTTATATGTTGCTAGGAATAAATGCATCCTATTTTGGATACCTGGTCACTCTGGCATAACAGGCAATGACAAAGTTGATACCCTGGCCAAAAATGTCAGCCTATCAGGCACCATAGTACAGGGTGAAAACCACTCTAGGAACTATATCAATTTCTTATCACATGAATTTAGAAAACTCTTTCAATTACAGTGGTATCTTGAGGACACTAGTAACAAGCTCTGGGAGCTAAAATCAGATGTTCATCCTCCTCTACATCATCTCTCTCTGAACAGAAAGGAAAATATCAAGATTGGCCATTGGACACACTTTTCACACCCACTCTCATCTGCTTAACAAGGAGAATCCTCCAATGTGTTCCGTTTGTCTCTCCCCCTCTCACAGGAAAGCACATCTTTGAAGCAACCTAGAGAACACAAAAGATGCAGATGTAGACCATAGATGAGATGAACGGACGACATAAAAAGATTAGCAGGATACGATTGGTTGCAAAAAATAAACAAAAAGATGATAATAAGAGACAGAAAGCATTTAAGAAGTGGTGAGATCATCTCATCATAAGGTATTATTTATTATTATCATTATTACGCAGTCACAGACAGATGGAGCAGAAACAGACACCTGTCGTACACATTTAGAAAAAAAAATAACACATTTATAAATATATAAATGATGGTAATAAAAATCGCTTAACTACAATTTTTCCCTATAAAAAAAATGAACTTCAGACGGTCTACATCCTTCAACAGTCTTAATATTTACTTAAAAATGTCATTAACCAGAAACTTAAACTTTTTAGGAGGTCATACAATGTATTTTTAGATGCATAAACGACTTTTTTTAAATGCACATTGCACAAAACTGCTCATTAGGAAGAAAGCACTAATTATATTTTCGAGAATATTTAATTTTTAGGTCAATCGGGCGAGACTGTGTTTATCATTTTTATAACTGGCGTGTGTGTTACATTACAACATAAATTCTTGCAATATATTGTGTAAATAATAAACATGCATCATAGTCTTTTGATTAACAGCAAAAATTTGTTACGTGATCTCTTCTACTCCTTAGTAGATGAATATTTTCGTATACCAGCCAGAATTACAAGCAACACGCAATAAAAAACACGGTCAAAGGCAAGTTGGACTTGGGCAATTAGTTTCCGTACCGTGATTACCTTTAAAATAAAAGTAGAATTATATATCGTTACAAGGGGAAGTCGCTACTCTGTAACAGTAATGTACTTAAAAAAAACCTTTACGATATCTCACGGAACATAATTTTCATAGTTTTTTTATACCAGATAAATCATCAAACGTAATGCACTTGTCTCGAGAAATAGGTCTAAAAATAAACTTCACCAAAACCAACTATTGAACAACGAAAGTGACGATAACAGCCAGAAGATGAAAGAATAGGAAAGGTACAAACATTCATATATTTAGGACAAAAAATCAAAATATCAAAAAATAATTTAAACGCTGACTTGGATAGAAGAGTCTCGTCAGCTTGGTCTGCGTTCGGAAGGTTACAATCTACATCAGGGGTGCTCAAACTTGAACTGCTGGCGATCTACCTCAATATTGTTAGACTACGATTGATCGACTCTGAGAGGCTGCAAGTAAGCGTGATGCAGGATTGTCGTCTAGGTAGGGTGTATCGTGGCATAGATATTAGTTTTCCGCACAATATGCATTTTTTTAGTCAAGGTAAGTGTAGGTCTGCTCTAAAATGTCAATGAAAAAACTCATAATTATTCAAAATTGCGTTGAGTTTATTGGTTCTTACAAAATAAACGAGTTCTAGTATCTAAACTTAACTAAAGAGTGACTTTGGATGTTGAAGCGTGGCACTGCATGTTCTCAGCATACTTTTCATAAGATGGTACGTAATTACCGAGTGCTAATCGCAAACATGATGACATATGTTCGTCAGTTAGTCGATTGCGATATTTTGACTTAATTATCTTCATTTCAGAAAATACAGACTCGCACAAGTAAGTTGACCCAAACATTGCCGTCAGTTGAAGGGCGATTTACCTTAGATTCGGATATTTATCTTCAGATATAAAACACCAGAATTTTGTATCAGATGCTGTGGCTTTGAGATGTATATCTGATATAATCTGCACTAACTCATTTTCAACAGAACATGAGTCCATGTTAAACTGACTTGCTATTTCAGTAGCTAATTCCTCAATGTTTTTACACGAAAAAGGATAACTCATAAATGATGCGATATTTGCCAATTTACTGAAATCATAAAAACGTATTTCGAATTGGCCCAAAATATTTGATAACTCTGCCTCATAAATATTATAATTCAACTGAGGAATCCTTGCTTTCAAAGACGAAAAATTTTTCAGATCCTTTCTTTTCAGTTGATCTATCATAAGTTGCAATTTACTTTTGAATGCGTTTATTGCGCTAATCATCTCAATAATAGTTTTTCCTTTACCTTGAAGCTCCAAATTAATGGTGTTTAAATGCATTGTGATGTCTGTCAAAAATGCTAAATCAATCAGCCATTTTCCGTTTTTCAGCATCTCAGTGTCATCCAGAAAAGCTGTTATTTCGGGCAATAATTCTTGAAACCTTTCTAGGAATTTTCGGCGACTCAACCACCTGACGTCCGTGTGAAGAACTAAATCAGTGTGTTCAGCTGACTCACACAATCTTCTAACTGCAGTTTAAAGACCCTTCGTTGCAAGCTACGTGCACGGATAAAATTCACAATTTTTTTATTGCAATGCCTATAATCTCCTCCATGTTTAGAACTTTTGAACACAAAACTTGTTGATGTATAATGCAATGGAAGGAGAAAAAAGAAGGGAAATCATTATTAGCTCGACACAATGCCACAAAACCGTTTTCGTTTCCAGTCATTGCTGGTGCTCCATCGGTTGTAATGCACACTTGTTTATATATTGGTAGCTTGTAGTTTGTTACAAAATTGAAGAAAACGTCATATATATCTTCGCCACGGGTCTTCCCTTTCAGAGGAATCATTGTCAAAAACTCTTCCTTAGCCGACATGTCATTGAATACCATTCGAATAAAAATACACAGCTGGGCAGTGTCTGTCATATCGGTGGATTCGTCGAACTGTAAAGAAAAGTATGTACATTCCATGATACCATGTTTTAGTTTATCTGACATGTCCTGACTTATGACTTCAACACGCCTTGTGACAGTCGGACGAGATAACTGAAGTTCTCTAATAGCAGACATAATCTCTGTTTTATTTTTAAAATCTCCAAATAAAGTCTCACCCGCTTCAATAAAAGCTTCCTTCACAACTAATCCATCATCAAATGGTTTACTGTGTTTCGCCAATATATGAGATATTTTAAATGACGCGATCGTTGCAGCTTTTGATTGTTTGGCTGGTCTTGTGAACATGGTTTGTTCTTTTTTCAAACAAGTTATCAAATCACGTATTTTTCGTTTTCTTAATTCACTCTGTGACGGAAAATCCTTTTCATAGTTTTTATGAACCGTTTTATGATGCCTCTCTAAGTTCCCACGCTTAGGTATTGCAACTGACGCACGGCAAATGAGACAAATGCACTTATCCTTTACCATACAAAAGAAAAATTCTTCCTCCCAATCGTTATTAAAATGATAAGTTTTACTTTTCTTCGCCGCACTCATTTTGGACTATTTATTAATAAACTTTATATCGATGTATCGCCTTCAAGTTACAACTCAGACTGACTCCTATTCCTGCAGGCGCAATATTTATATCGGCGCGAACGAAGTCTCGAATGTTCCCGTCAAACACGCCGCCCGAAGTTACTAGAAAAATCGGCGGGAATCAAAAACGCGGCTTTTCTTTGACAAGTACCGAGCGTTCCTTTGATAAAGCCGCCTTTTGCCGCTAGCAGGGGGTTATTACGATAAAAGAAAGTGATGAGGGGGTTATTCTGGCCTAATTGTGGATCGAATAAATTTTAGTAGTTTATTTATTACATTTTGTTTTAGTTACGACGGCTCTCTAAATTGCAGTTGGAAGATAGTGAGTCAGCTGAACACACTGATTTAGTTCTGCACACGGACGTCAGGTGGTTGAGTCGCGGAAAATTCCTAGAAAGGTTTCAAGAATTATTGCCCGTAATAACAGCTTTTCTGGACGAAAGAGGTGATGACACTCAGATGCTGAAAAACGGAAAATGGTTGACTGATTTGGCATTTTTGAGCTTCAAGGTAAAGGAAAAACTATTATTGAGATGGTTAGCGCAATAAACGCATTCAAAAGTAAATGCCACAATACACCCTACCTAGACGACAATCCTGCATCACACTTACTTGCAGCCTCTCAGAGTCGATCGATCGTAGTCTAACAATATTGAGGTAAATCGCCAGCAGTACAAGTTTGAGCACCCCTGCCAAAAGTGTTTCGTACGGACCATTAAAAACCACAAGTTAGTTATTCTCGAAATTTTTGGTGCATCCTATATTAAATAAAATGGTTAAATTGGAGATACTCACCGTTATATATTGTTTTAAAATAAAACAGTCATAAATTATTAGACTAGGCCAATTAGACCGTATTGACCCAAAAACTAATAAACTAGACGAAAATGCTTTATCGTCTCCCCTGTCGAGCCTTCCCTGATTTGTTAAAAACCACACTTAGTTCATCTCTTTCTAATGAAACAACCTCCATGTAACAAAATACATCTGCCAGCCAAATTACGTGTAAAAAATTTGTTGGAGCAATGCAAAAGTGCAACGATTCGAAATGAGGTCACCAAATGAACAAGGCCATTGGATTTGGCAGCGACTGAGCTAATTTTAGTGTTTTTTAAATGCTATTTTATTTCGGCTCACTCTCTCCTACGCCAAATTTTAGTTGTTTAGGGTAAAATATGTCAAATAAAAACCGATAAAAATAAATTATCCGTTTAATGAGGTTTGGAATCAGTATTAACAATAATTTTCATCATTTTTTTTTATTAATTTTGCGTTTATTATAAATAGTTTCTCAAATCCAAGCAAATACTCCCTGGGGGTCTCTTAGTTTTTTTCACAGGGGTTGGTTGATTGTTGCCGAGATAGGCGATTGTGCCTGTTTGTGCACTGCAGCGTTTTGTTTTATAGTAGTCCCCTGTCTTTTCTTTTCAAATTCATAGAGAATAGTAATAAGAGTTGAAGTCAGGATAATGGACAGATGGAGAGAACACTTTCAGGAAATAACAGAATCAGATAACATAAAGATACACGTAACCGAAATGAGAGAAGAATTAACTATCTCTGAAGATGAGGTTAATGAAGCCATAGACAGGTAAAGCAGCTGGAATCGACGAAATCACACCGGAAATGCTGAAAAGCCTAGAGGAGGAGGGAAGAACAGATTTCACCAAGTTATTAAATAGGATCGTAAACAAAAAGAGAGTACCCAAGGAATGGAACACTGCCAATTCACAAAAAAGGAGACGTCAGAGAGTGCCAAAACTATAGAGGCATAACATTAATGAGTCTACCAGCTAAAGTACTTGCTAGAATAATAGAAACAAGAATAAAAGACCAGTTAGAAAACTGTCTAGAAGAATCACAATATGGCTTTAGGAACGGCAGGCGTACACAGGACCCCATATTTATATTAAGACAGAGTATAGAGAAGTGCATAAGTAAATATAAAAAATTACATATAGCTTTCATCGACTTAGAAAAGGCATTCGATAGAGTAAGATGAGAGAGTCAAGAGATTTCCAAATAGCAAGCGAGCTAAAACAAGGATGTGTGCTGAGCCCTTTATTATTCGCAATAGTTCTAAACGAGGCAGGGAAAAGAGTCAAGCAGAAAATGAAACTGATGATGTTGGGTTACGATATGGCGATAATAGCAGACACCGAAGACAATTTACAGCATGACCGAAATATGAGAATAAATATCCAGAAGACGAAATCGATGATAATAGGACAAGAGAACAAAAAACACGATATCAGAATAAGTGGACTGAGCATAGAACAAGCTGAAGAGTTCAAATACCTAAGATCAATAATAGAAAGAAACGGAAAACTGGAAAAAGAAATAAACGATAAAATAGCAAAAGTAGGAAGAATATCTATGAGATAACAGAAAAAGCAAACAAAGAAATAAAATACAAAATACACTTACTGCAAGACGAAACGATAAGAGACCTATATAGACGACGATTAGATCAAAAATTAAAAGAATTTAACTACGACAACCTCCAACAGATATATGACCATATAAAAGAATACATCAAACAGGCGTCCCTAGAAGACAACGAGAACGAGGAACATAAAATTAGAATCTGTGAAAAAACCAAAGAATCTATAAAGGAGAAAAAAAGACTATACGAAAAATGGCTGAATACAAAATCAGAAGTAGATCTACAGAAATATAAAGAGAAAAATGCAGAAACGAGGAGGATGATAAACAAAGAAAAGAACGAGAGATGGGAAAAATTGTGCGAACATGTAGAACAGTGTATAGGAGGAACTAGAAGTACAGAGTCATGGAGAATAATTAAAGCATTAAGAACTAACAATAGAGAGAAGACGTATATAGAGTACATCCTAGAAAGCGAGTGATAAGAATATTATAAGAAGCTGCTAACAGAAGATAGACAAGAATTCCAAGAAGAAGAACAGAACAAGGAAATAAAAGAGATAGAACTAAGCTATGAAGAAGTAAAGAAGATAATAAAAACACTCAAAAATAATAAATCTGCAGGGCCTGGGGGAATGGTCAAAAGCTTATATAGTATCTATATTTAAAAAGGGAGACCGCAGAAAATGCACAAACTATAGAGGCCTAAGCATAATATCGAGTATGGGACGTTTGTACGGAAAAATTATTAAAAATATCATGGAGAAAAATATAAAAGGAAAAATTGGAGAAGACCAAGCAGGCTTTACGGCCGGAAAATCATGTATAGACCACATATACACTATAAAACAAACAATGGAAAAAAAACTGGCAAAAAATAGAGAAGTTCATCTAGCCTTCATAGACATAAGAAAGGCCTATGACTCAGTACCAAGACAAAGATTATGGAACGCAATGAAAGAAATAGGCATTGACAAAGAACTAATATACGCAGTAAAAGTTCTCTACGAAAAACAACACAGTGAACATAAAAATAGGACATAAAATAAGGAAGAGACTCCAAACATCAAAAGGCCTATTACAAGGATGCTCTACATCCCCAACACTATTCAAAATATACCTCGAACAAACATTAAAAAAATGGAAGCAAAAATGTAGTGGAATGGGAGTCCCAATACGAGAAGATTACTTATATACTCTAAGTTTCGCAGACGACCAAGTAATCATAGTGCAAGATGAGGAAGACCTCAGTTATATGGTAAGAAAACTGAAAGAAGAATACACTAAAGCAGGATTAGCAATAAACTTTGATAAAACGGAATATCTAATAACAAAGGAGGGAAACGTGGAGAATCTAGAAGTAGATAACGAAACAATAATCAAAGGAACCGATAGTTTTAAATATTCTAGGAACCATCATTTCAAGAAACGCAACATCAGAAGAAGAGATTAAAGCTAGATTAGGACAAACGCGAACATGCATAAGACAATTAAATTCAATCTTGTGGGACAAGCACATTACAAAGAGAAACAATATGACATACGGGTCAGAAACATGGACGATCAACAAAAGAAATAAATCTAAAATTAACGCGGTAGAGATATTGGAGAAGATGTTGTAGAGTGACACGTATGGAGAGAATAACAAATGAAGAAATAAGAAGCAGAATGAACATCAAAGAGAACGCAATAAACACCATTGAAGAAAAACGATTAAAATGGTATGGACACATAAGACGAAGCGAAGATAATAGGTGGATAAAGAAAATAACTGAGTGGAGCCCTATAGGGAGAAGAAAAAGAGGAAGATCCAGATGATCGTGGAGAGACGATGTGGACGAGGCTATGGAGGATAGGGGTCTAATAGATGGAGACTGGGAAGATAGAAACGGATGGAATCAAAGGCTGAGAGAAGGAAGACAGCGTCAGCTGTAGAAAATCCTTGTTATATATATAGGAAGAATATCCAATGGTTTAAGAAAAACATTCCTCGAGAAAAGAGAAATAACAACAGATGTAAAGATAGAGGTAGTTAAAAAAATAGTAAACCCCACATTATTATACGGTAGTGAAACATGGACCCTCACAAGTAATGAC
The DNA here is from genome assembly GCA_019049505.1 of Pachyrhynchus sulphureomaculatus. Lineage (NCBI taxonomy): Eukaryota > Metazoa > Arthropoda > Insecta > Coleoptera > Curculionidae > Pachyrhynchus > Pachyrhynchus sulphureomaculatus. The sequence continues at coordinate 182,367,034 of CM032455.1, forward strand.
AAGAGTAGAATAAACGCAACGGAAATGAGATTTCTGAGGAAAATAGATGGAAAATCAAGAAGGGACCAAATCAGGAAGAAAGTATTCAGAAACAAATTCAAAATAAAACCAATAGTGACAAAAATTCAGGACAGACAACTGGGATGGCTGAGACATATACACAGGATGATGGAAGAAAGACTAACAAAAAGAACGCGCGAGTCCAGGGAGCAAACAAAAGAGAAAGGCCTAGAAAAGCATGGCAAGGAAAAGCAAAGAAGACTGCCTAGGAGAGAAATATTCAGTGCAGTCCACAGTCTTACACCTCACGGTAGAAAGACTTAGGGATAAGTAAGTAAGTAATTATGCGACAGTATTTTATGCGTTCAGTGCTTTGTATTAAGAGTGTAAAAAATCAAATATAGAAGTTATTGTTAAAAAATGATTCATCAACAAATTTTTTGTATGTATTTGGTGCATATTAAAAAATGCAAAAAAAATATCGATAAAATTTACATTTTTTACAAACAGGTTAGTTTACTATACTTAGTTAATCATTTTGCATTGCAACGACCATATGCTAATTTTGTACATATCGAAGTTCATTGTACAGTATACTTACCCCAAATTAATTTTGAATATATTTCCTTGCTAGAGTACTTTAAATTGATGTCATACGTGGTTTAAAATCTTTGGGCATAACGCAACTTTTTCATGCAAAAACTTGCGTGAGTTTAGTTGCATTTGCGAGTAGGAACTTGTAGTACCTACACACTACGAATGAAGACCGTACTCTCTTGTAGGTCCGAAAGTACGTCCGTTGATCAGTGTTGTTTTCACTTGGTGGTCGCCGAAGTTTCGTTAAAGTCTCATTTGGCATTATCAATGCTTATTATTCAATCAGCAGCAAACAGATAGGAACGTTTTTTCATTGTATAAAGAAAAAAAAATCCGTATATATTGCTATGTATGTATTTTATATTGGTAATCATTTACTTGTATTTTATAAGGTACAAGCAACAAAAAAAATTGCAAAATTGAATTATTAGAAAAGATTTTATTAAACATTTGAAAGTTTAAATAGTACATAGCATGTACAGGACTAAATACATACATAAAGTCCGTACGTTATATCTTTACCCGTGCGTCATAGTTTTCAAGCCATATAACAGACGACTATTATATTATTTGTCTCTCTTCACCAATAAATCGTAGGAATTGGAAAAAAAAGAGACAAACAATATAAT
>CM032455.1:182368359-182378359 GCA_019049505.1 Pachyrhynchus sulphureomaculatus
AAAAATATTTTTGTTTTGGTGCCTGGGATTTTAGAGCTGATTTTAACTATATTTGGGACGCTAAATCTAGACATGCAATCCGTTTTTCTCTATTAGCTCTACTTTTTTAGATACATCAACTTATCTATCAATGTGGTTTTTATTCAGTATATTCATTTATGAGAGTTCTAAAATTATTATATATTCATTAATGTAGGTACAATGGTTTTATGGTCAGTCTGTAATTAAGTAAATTCCAGGTAAATCTATAAATAGTGGAACCATTGCCTATCAGGTACCTGAACTGACCCTTTTAATCACCTAACTCGGGTAAGTCTCGTCAGTTTTGTGCGTTCTTACTAATGAGAGTAGATCGAATTCGGCGTGTTATTTTATGTTAAGAAAAGAGTGTTTTTGTGTTATTGAACAGAATTAAAATGAGTTCAGGTTCCAGTTCAAGAAGAAGTTGTGTAAATCAACCTGATGTGTTTTGCTATATATGCGGAGAATACATGTTTCAACAAAACAGACAAACTATTACTGACTTTGTAAAGCCAGCGTATCTTGGATACTTTGGAGTTAAGCTTGGTGATCAGGACAAAACGTGGGCCCCGCATCTCGTATGTAAAACTTGTACAGAGCATTTACGGCAGTGGACTACCGGGAAAAGAAAATGTCTAAAATTCGGCGTACCAATGGTTTGGAGAGAACCAAAAAACCACTTCAGTGATTGTTATTTCTGTTTAGTAAATACTAATGGAATCAATCGAAATACCCGCAGTAAGTGGACTTATCCCAATTTAGACTCGGCAATACGCCCTATCCCGCACTCAGATGAAATACCGATTCCAACATTTCATCAGCTACCACATATCTCTGATGACGAATATTTTCCCTCTGATCGCTCTTCTGATGCTAATAAAAGTTCTGATGCTAATAAAACTAACAGTGACTATGAGGGGACGTCATCAATTCCTCAACGCTTCAATCAAAATGAATTAAATGATCTCACCAGGGATCTCAATTTATCAAAAAAAGCTTCTGAAGTACTGGCTTCTAGGTTGAACGACAAAAATTTACTGGAACAAGGAACCAAAATTACCTTTTACCGTACAAGAGAAAAAGATCTGCTACCATTCTTTTCTCAGAAGACAATCTTGTATTTTGTCACGAAATTAGGGGACTCATGAAATTGTATTTTGTCACGAAATTAGGGGACTCATGAAAAAAATGGGACTTTCTGAATATATTCCAGATGATTGGCGCCTATTTATTGACAGTTCAAAGCGAAGTTTAAAATGTGTCCTTCTACATAATGGGAATAAATATGGTTCAATACCACTAGCTCACTCAACGAAACTGAAGAAGAATATAATACCATAGCTTTGGTCTTGCAGAAGATAAAGTATTACGAACATCAATGGATGATTTGTGTAGACTTAAAAATGGTAAACTTTCTTCTTGGACAGCAAAGTGGTTACACGAAATATCCGTGTTTCTTGTGCCTCTGGGATAGTAGGGACAAAACACACCACTGGGTTAGAAAAGATTGGCCTCAGAGAGAAAACATGGACGTTGGGGAAAAGAATGTCATTAAGGACGCTTTGGTTGAAAGAGAAAAAATCATACTTCCTCCGTTACATATAAAGTTGGGCTTAATGAAGCAATTTGTAAAGGCTCTTGATAAGGATGGGCTTGTTTTGCATATATAGGGGTAAAAATGCATCAGTTGAGCACAGAAAAACTCAAAGCAGGGATATTTGACGGCCCACAAATAAGACAATTAATTAAGGATCCTGCCTTCATAAATTCAATGAATCAAGTTGAACGAGAAGCTTGGACATCATTTGTTGCAGTTGTAGAAAATTTTCTAGGCAAACATAAAACTCAAAACTATGTTGAAATGGTTAACGAGATGCTTAATAGTTTCAAATCCTTAGGGTGCAATATGAGTATTAAAATACACTATTTACACAGCCACTTAGATCGTTTTCCCGAACATTTAGGAGACATGTGTGAGGAACAAGGTGAAAAATTTCACCAAGATATTAAAGTTATGGAGGACCGCTACCAAGGAAGATGGGACATGCACATGATGGCAGATTACTGCTGGAGTTTAAAAGGGACTGTTTAAAAAAACATTCAAGAATGTCGCGGAAAAGAAGCTTTCCAAGTGTTGAGTGACTATTTCATTTCTTCAATGTTTTTTTTTTTGTTTGTAAGTACGACATAATATTGTATTTTGTATAACTAAAATAAAAATTTCGTATCTACTTTTGTTTACTACACTTACGGATTTGAGTTATAATAATGTAACATATATTTCTCTAAAATTGTATATCTTAAAAATTTGAGCTCCTAGGTACAAATGAATACGTTATTTGAATTCAGGACATCAAATTGATATAGAATCAGCTCAAAAAACCTCGACAACCAAAACAGCTGTTCCCCTGTGTTATCAATGATGAGTGTTTTTGTGTAATTGCTCTATTATTATTTCACGGTGACAATGGTTACTTTAATTATGACTTCAAAAATCTTCTATACCGTTAAAAATAGAAGTAATGTATTTATAAGTGTATAAGCTGTTTTGGTGTTTCTTGTTAAGCTTTATTTTCCTTATTGACAAAGTTACGAAGCTACACTTTATTTTTAAAGAGCACAGAAAATCTTGCTTAAAACATTTATGCTTAAATTTTCATTACTAACAGATCTACCTTATGCTTCTCGTTCATTGATTTCGATAAGACATCTTATGAGTTGGTAGACTATCTATGTATCTCCTACTTTTTGTCTGACAACAGAAAGCTGATGATTATACTTATAACGCCAAAGTGTATTCTTGTGGTTCCAAAAGACTCTACATTCAGCATTTTCAGACAGAAAAACCGGTAGTTGAACTTGCACAATTAGTGTTCCGTACGTTGATTGCTTTTAAAAAAAAATTTTGCTACGGAGCTGTAAAATGATCAGTGACTTCACAAAACACACCCCAAATGAGTTTTCAACAAAGTTTACTCGTATTTCCAATCTTTACTGTTAAGAGATGACTTGAAATTTTTGTTTTTTTTATATACCCGATAAATTATTAAAGGTAATGCTCTCGTGATAATTTTCGTTCAATCTACACCTCGTGTAGAATATTCCAGAATTTTTTCAAAATTTTTTGATCAGTACTTTTCGAAATAAGGTGGGGGGACAGCGGTTGTTCGCGATTTTTTGAAAATAATACAAAGATACATGTGCGCAAGTAGTACATTATATATATATTTTTTACTCGTATTTTCACAAGCTTTCATTTGACACCACACTCGATGACCTAGTAAAAAAAAATTATTTTCACTTCCTATTTCACTCCCCAAAACTAACCCCTTAAGTCAAAATTTAGCTTTCAAAACTACATGGCTCTGATGAGACCATCAATTCCTATGTTATTACCAAATTTCAACTTCCTATAACAAATAGTTTCGGAGAAAATCGGGTGCGACAGACAGACACCGAAGTGATCTTATAAGTGTTCCGTACGGAACACTAAAAACAGCTATCTGTTTCTATCATGCATTTGTCAAACAGGAAAGTACTCGGAAACAGCTATGCTTCGAGAGATAGTAGTCCACCTCCAGTGAGGCATTTGGACTAAAACTAAATCCCACGAAAACTAATGTTATGATTGACAGAGTAAACATCAACCTCATGTAAGAAAGGTAGCTGGGTTTGGGGTAGTTGACAAATATGTGTACCTAGGTTCTCTCATTGAAATCAGTGGTGGGTGTAAAGTCGAGATAAAATGTAGACCGGCTATAGTGCGAAGTGTTGTATCAAAATTGACTAACATTTGGAGAGATATAGCCATCTTATGTCCACAAGTTTCGCTCTTCTTGCCATCAGATAAAAAGAGACGTCCTAGCATCATTCTTTGTCTTTCTCTGTAGTAGAGTGTTTTTCCTTCCTTCCCTATTAATTTTATTGACGATATCTCTGTTCTCATTCCCGTGACAGCAGTAGAAACGTGTACCCAGTAATACCTTTCTGTACTAACTTTACTAATTCTATTTTTCCTTTTTGCTTTCTAATGTGGCTGTAATTTACTTTTCATATTTTTAGTGTTCCGTACGGAACACTTATAAGATCACTTTAGTGCCTGTCTGTTCGTCTGTCTGTCCGTCTGTTACACCCTATTTTCTCGAAAACTATTTGACATAGAAAATTAAAATTTGGCACTAATATAAGAATTGATGGCCTCATCAGAGCCGTATAGTTTTGAAAGTTAAATTTTGACTTAAGGGGTTAATTCTGCGCAAGTCCGACTTGCACTTGGCCTGTTATTTATTTTCATGATTGATATCATTTTTCATAAGTTAACAGAAGCTACCGTATTTTTTCCTATCTCGTACATGAATAGTACTAATATAACAGCGTAGTAAAGAGGAATAAGTTATTTATAGGCGAACATACAAGGGTGTGGGCAAGGGTTAAAGGAGTGTCTTCGAATAATATCATGTGATATCTCATTTTGAGGATTTTCGGAGTCCAGGAATCTTTAAATCCTTGCAAAATACAAATCTCTCATTCTCTCTAAGTTGAACTATAGAGATTTTATTTATGACTCAGCTTGCCATTCCTTAAAAAGAAAACTTGACACCATTCAAAATCAGGCTCTGCGGTTAGCTACGGGAGCGTTCAGAACATCACCAATTTCCAGTCTATAGTGCATTTTATCCACTCTCCTTCTTTTCCTCAATAGGCAGCTTTCTTTATTAAGATTTTATGCTCACTCGCGGTACCGACCTCACTTTAAATCTTCCCTCAACTTAACCACTCTATACCTTTCTCTCTCCATGACTCCTCCATCAAAATCCATTCCCAACAAAATCAATTAACTCTTCACAACTTTTTGAATACCCCCTCTTCACCACCTTTCCCCCTTGGAAATCTACTGATCTTCGGTTTGATTTCTCAGTGAACTCTCTAAATAGAGAAGTTACTCCAAACAAATTACTTTGTTCCATTTTCCATGACAAATGGAAAAATCAATATGCTGACTATGAAGTGATTTACACCGATGGTTCCATATCTCCAACAGGTGTTGGTGCTGCCTTTGTGATTCATAACTTTCAGATAACTTTTAAATTGCCTTCTCACTCGTCCATCTTTTCTGCTGAACTTCTAGCTGCAGGAATGCATGAGATTTGCGATTACCTCTCTTCCTTATTCCAAATTTTTAATCGCCTCAGACTCTTATAGCTCTCTATTAGCCCTCAAGCAAGCTAAATTAGAGAATGCTTACATCAGACAAATCATGGACCTCTTATATGTTGCTAGGAATAAATGCATCCTATTTTGGATACCTGGTCACTCTGGCATAACAGACAATGACAAAGTACAGGGTGAAAACCACTCTAGGGACTATATCAATTTCTTATCACATGGATTTAGAAAACTCTTTCAGTTACAGTGGGATCTTGAGGACACTAATAACAAGCTCTGGGAGCTAAAATCAGATGTTCATCCCCTCTACAACATCTCTCTCTGAACAAAAAGGAAAATATCAAGATTGGCCATTGGACACACTTTTCACACCCACTCTCATCTGCTTAACAAGGAGAATCCTCCCATGTGTTCCGTTTGTCTCTCCCCTCTCAAAGGAAAGCACATCTTTGAAGCAACCTAGAGAACACAAAAGATGCAGATGTAGATCATAGATGAGATGAACGGACGACATAAAAAGATTAGCAGGATACGATTGGTTGCAAAAAATAAACAAAAAGATGATAATAAGAGACAGAAAGCATTTAAGAAGTGGTGAGATCATCTCATCATAAGGTATTATTTATTATTATCATTATTACGCAGTCACAGACAGATGGAGCAGAAACAGACACCTGTCGTACACATTTAGAAAAAAAAATAACACATTTATAAATATATAAATGATGGTAATAAAAATCGCTTAACTACAATTTTTCCTTATAAAAAAAATGAACTTCAGACGGTCTACATCCTTCAACAGTCTTAATATTTACTTAAAAATGTCATTAACCAGAAACTTAAACTTTTTAGGAGGTCATACAATGTATTTTTAGATGCATAAACGACTTTTTTTAAATGCACATTGCACAAAACTGCTCATTAGGAAGAAAGCACTAATTATATTTTCGAGAATATTTAATTTTTAGGTCGATCGGGCGAGACTGTGTTTATCATTTTTATAACTGGCGTGTGTGTTACATTACAACATAAATTCTTGCAAATATTGTGTAAATAATAAACATGCATCATAGCCTTTTGATTAACAGCAAAAATTCGTTACGTGATCTCTTCTACTCCTTAGTAGATGAATATTTTCGTATACCAGCCAGAATTACAAGCAACACGCAATAAAAAACACGGTCAAAGGCAAGTTGGACTTGGGCAATTAGTTTCCGTACCGTGATTACCTTTAAAATAAAAATAGAATTATATATCGTTACAAGGGGAAGTCGCTACTCTGTAACAGTAATGTACTTAAAAAAAAACCTTTACCATATCTCACGGAACATACTTTTCATAGTTTTTTTTATACCAGATAAATCATCAAACGTAATGCACTTGTCTCGAGAAATAGGTCTAAAAATAAACTTCACCAAAACCAACTATTTGAACAACGAAAGTGACGATAACAGCCAGAAGATGAAATAATAGGAAAGGTACAAACATTCATATATTTAGGACAAAAAATCGAAATATCAAAAAATAATTTAAACGCTGACTTGGATAGAAGAGTCTCGTCAGCTTGGTTTGCGTTCGGAAGGTTACAATCTACATCAGGGGTGCTCAAACTTGAACTGCTGGCGATCTACCTCAATATTGTTAGACTACGATCGATCGACTCTGAGAGGCTGCAAGTAAGTATGATGCAGGATTGTCGTCTAGGTAGGGTGTATCGTGGCATAGATATTAGTTTTCCGCACAATATGCATTTTTTTAGTCAAGGTAAGTGTAGGTCTGCTCTAAAATGTCAATAAAAAAACTCATAATTATTCAAAATTGCGTTGAGTTTATTGGTTCTTACAAAACAAACGAGTTCTAGTGTCTAAACTTAACTAAAGAGTGACTTTGGATGTTGAAGCGTGACACTGCATGTCCTCAACATACTTTTCATAAGATGGTACGTAATTACCGAGTGCTAATCGCAAGCATGATGACATATGTTCGTCAGTTAGTCGATTGCGATATTTTGGCTTAATTATCTTCATTTCAGAAAATGCACAAGTAAGTTGACCCAAACATTGCCGTCAGTTGAAGGGCGATTTGCCTTAGATTCGGATATTTATCTTCAGATATAAAACACCAGAATTTTGTATCAGATGCTGTGGCTTTGAGATGTATATCTGATATAATCTGCACTAACTCATTTTCAACAGAACATGAGTCCATGTTAAACTGACTTGTTATTTCAGTAGCTAATTCCTCAATGTTTTTACACGAAAAAGGATAACTCATAAATGATGCGATATTTGCCAATTACTGAAATCATAAAAACGTATTTCGAATTGGCCCAAAATATTTGATAACTCTGCCTCATAAATATTATAATTCAACTGAGGAATCCTTGCTTTCAAAGACGGAAAATTTTTCAGATCCTTTCTTTTCAGTTGATCTATCATAAGTTGCAATTTACTTTTGAATGCGTTTATTGCGCTAATCATCTCAATAATAGTTTTTCCTTTACCTTGAAGCTCCAAATTAATGGTGTTTAAATGCATTGTGATGTCTGTCAAAAATGCTAAATCAGTCAGCCATTTTCCGTTTTTCAGCATCTCAGTGTCATCACCTCTTTCGTCCAGAAAAGCTGTTATTTCGGGCAATAATTCTTGAAACCTTTCTAGGAATTTTCGGCGACTCAACCACCTGACGTCCGTGTGAAGAACTAAATCAGTGTGTTCAGCTGACTCACACAATCTTCTAACTGCAGTTTAAAGAGCCTTCGTTGCAAGCTACGTGCACGGATAAAATTCACAATTTTTATTGCAATGCCTATAATCTCCTCCATGTTTAGAACTTTTGAACACAAAACTTGTTGATGTATAATGCAATGGAAGGAGAAAAAAGAAGGGAAATCATCATTAGCTCGACACAATGCCACAAAACCGTTTTCGTTTCCAGTCATTGCTGGTGCTCCATCGGTTGTAATGCACATTTGTTTATATATTGGTAGCTTGTAGTTTGTTAGACAATTGAAGAAAACGTCATATATATCTTCGCCACGGGTCTTTCCTTTCAGAGGAATCATTGTCAAAAAACTCTTCCTTAGCCGACATGTCATTGAATAACATTCGAATAAAAATACACAGCTGGGCATTGTCTGTCATATCGGTGGATTCGTCGAACTGTAAAGAAAAGTATGTACATTCCATGATATCATGTTTTAGTTTATCTGCCATGTCCTGACTTATGACTTCAACACGCCTTGTGACAGTCGGACGAGATAACTGAAGTTCTCTAATAGCAGACATAATCTCTGTTTTATTTTTAAAATCTCCAAATAAAGTCTCACCCGCTTCAATAAATGCTTCCTTCACAACTAATCCATCATCAAATGGTTTACTGTGTTTCGCCAATATATGAGATATTTTAAATGACGCGATCGTTGCAGCTTTTGATTGTTTGGCTGGTCTTGTGAACATGGTTTGTTCTTTTTTTCAAACAAGTTATCAAATCACGTATTTTTCGTTTTCTTAATTCACTCTGTGATTTATGATGCCTCTCTAAGTTCCCACGCTTAGGTATTGCAACTGACGCACGGCAAATGAGACAAATGCACTTATCCTTTACCATACAAAAGAAAAATTCTTCCTCCCAATCGTTATTAAAATGATAAGTTTTACTTTTCTTCGCCGCACTCATTTTGGACTATTTATTAATAAACTTTGTATCGATGTATCGCCTTCAAGTTACAACTCAGACTGACTCCTATTCCTGCAGGCGCAATATTTATATCGGCGCGAACGAAGTCTCGAATGTTCCCGTCAAACACGCCGCCCGAAGTTACTAGAAAAATCGGCGGGAATCAAAAACGCGGCTTTTCTTTGACAAGTACCGAGCGTTCCTTTGATAAAGCCGCCTTTTGCCGCTAGCAGGGGGTTATTACGATAAAAGAAAGTGATGAGGGGGTTATTCTGGCCTAATTGTGGATCGAATAAATTTTAGTAGTTTATTTATTACATTTTGTTTTAGTTACGACGGCTCTCTAAATTGCAGTTGGAAGATAGTGAGTCAGCTGAACACACTGATTTAGTTCTGCACACGGACGTCAGGTGGTTGAGTCGCGGAAAATTCCTAGAAAGGTTTCAAGAATTATTGCCCGTAATAACAGCTTTTCTGGACGAAAGAGGTGATGACACTCAGATGCTGAAAAACGGAAAATGGTTGACTGATTTGGCATTTTTGACAGACATCACAATGCATTTAAACACCATTAATTTGGAGCTTCAAGGTAAAGGAAAAACTATTATTGAGATGATTAGCGCAATAAACGCATTCAAAAGTAAATGCCACGATACACCCTACCTAGACGACAATCCTGCATCACACTTACTTGCAGCCTCTCAGAGTCGATCGATCGTAGTCTAACAATATTGAGGTAGATCGCCAGCAGTTCAAGTTTGAGCACCCCTGCCAAAAGTGTTTCGTACGGACCATTAAAAAACCACAAGTTAGTTATTCTCGAAATTTTTGGTGCATCCTATATTAAATAAAATGGTTAAATTGGAGATACTCACCGTTATATATTGTTTTAAAATAAAACAGTCATAAATTATTAGACTAGGCCAATTAGACCGTATTGACCCAAAAACTAATAAACTAGACGAAAAATGCTTTATCGTCTCCCCTGTCGAGCCTTCCCTGATTTGTTAAAAACCACACTTAGTTCATCTCTTTCTAATGAAACAACCTCCATGTAACAAAATACATCTGCCAGCCAAATTACGTGTAAAAAATTTGTTGGAGCAATGCAAAAGTGCAACGATTCGAAATGAGG
>CM032455.1:182383359-182437476 GCA_019049505.1 Pachyrhynchus sulphureomaculatus
ATCCTCGTAAGTACTCACCCGTACTTGTTTTCGACTGCTTGGAACACTAGGTTTCTTGATGATACTGTCGCGACTTTTTATTATCAGAGAGACGCAACTTGAGAGAAACACCAAATTTTGCAGCAACATCAATTTTTTTTGCAGCCTTTATCAACTTCCTCCAAAACTTTAATTTTCTCAGCTAAACTTAAACACACTCGCTTGGACATCTTACTTGATTCTTAAACAAAAAGAAACTGAACCTGAATTTGCAAATTACTTGGCCTCGACTATAAAATGGGTTTTTCCCCGGGTTTCTATAAAATAGGTTATTCCCCGGGTTTCTCACAGAAATCTACCTGATTTATTGCCAACCATTAGGCGTTATAAACGCGTTAAGAACCTTTTCAAAAGAATTCGTCGTAAAAATGAAATTCGTGCTAATGTTAGATAAAAATGGGAAACCCGAAATGGCCAAGATCTCAATAAATGCATAAAAATTTATACATAAAATTCCGGGTAAAAGTCTTACTATTTTACAGATTCACTATATGCAGGGCTTTTTACATGAAATTTCATTAAAATATTCTAGGTCTTGAAAAAATTGCACTGTAAAGAGTTTTTCACTATATAGAGTTTCACTATAAACAGTATCGACTGTATATATATATGTATATATATATATATATATATATATATATATATATATATATATATATATATATATATATATATATATATATATATATATATATATATATATATATATATATATATATATAAATATTTTCCTCTTTCTCTAGCCATTCTCTATCTTTTGGATACAGGCATCTCCCTTATGTTTCCATATTTCCGTATTTTGAACAATTTGATACCAATTGAGCCCCACTGATTTTTTAATAACGTCGTACCAATGTTATTGAAGTCTGCTGGTAGTTTTTTTTCTCCCCAGGGGTTCCATCTGGTCACAGCTATCAATATTTCTCGCTACATGGCCAGCCCAGCTCCATTTGAGGGAATATATTCTTCATAATTATGTGCTGGATTCTTGTTTTATTCCTTATTCAATCGTTTTGGTTGCGGTTTCTGATGATATATTAATTTTCCTTTTAATTGCTGTCTAGTGGATTTGTAATCTTCTAATAACTTTGTTCGTCAAAACCCATGTTTCGCTATCATATGTTGTTACTGGTAGAATACATTAATTATATATTTTATTTTTGAGTTTTAAAGGCAATTTAGATTCCATTTTACTGTAACCCGCCTATCCCAGTCATATCTTTCTATTTACTTCCAATATATATATATATATATATATATATATATATATATATATATATATATATATTATATATATATATATATATATATATATATATATATATATATATATATATATATATATATATATATATATATATATATATATATATATATATATATATATATATATATATATATATATATATATATATATATATATATATATATATATATATATATATATATATATATATATATATATATTTATATTCCCTCCAGGCTTCTCTATCTTCGACACTTCTCATCATCTCCGGTAACTCTAAATGAATCGTAGATATGATCTAATCGATGCATTTGTTGGGAGATCTACCTCTTTTTCTTCTACCGTCGACCTTCCCCTGGATTAGCAACTTTTCCATGTCATCCCTCCTTATTTATATGTATATATTTATATATATATATATATATATATATATATATATATATATATATATATATATATATATATATCTAAAACTCTTTTTTCTTTGTATATGAACAACTATATTCTTTTTTTTTTCAATTTTCTCGCGATTAATGTTCATGAAATTAAAGCCGTGTTTTATATCATAGTATGTATTTTCGACAAAAACGTTTCGACCAGTCCTTTTGGTTTTCATCAGTTGTGTACTCTAAAAAAAACGCTTTTTTTTTTTTTCGTTTTTTTTTTTTGGTTATGTTGGTTTTTTTTTAAACGTGCTTTATTATTCCTTTTGTCTATCCTACATAATATTCTTAAATATGGCTTACCTGTTATTCATTTTAAAATACTGAACACATACAAACTCAAAACATATATGAGAACATCCATTCGTGCAAAATGTTCCATGTGATGTTCTCATATATAGTTTTAGTTTGTTTTTAGACACCAATGTAAATAGTAATAATAAATCATGTTTAAAAAAAACGAAACCAACACACCTAAAAAAAAATGTGTTTATTGTAGAGTACGCAACTGATGAAGATCAAAAGGACTGGTCGAAACGTTTTGTCCAAAATATATACTTTGATATAAGACAAGGCCTTAATATATATATATATATATATATATATATATATATATATATATTATTATTATTATATATATATATATATATATATATATATATATATATATATATATATATACATTAAAATTCCAGGTTTCAGTCCGTTCGTTTAACAATGAATTTGCACGATTGTTAGACGAACGGATTGAAACCCGAAATTTTAATATATTACATTCTACCATCCATGAAACCCTCATTGTAACATATATATATATATATATATATATATATATATATATATATATATATATATATATATATATATTTCAATGAGCGCCACTGCGTTTTAAATACGTATTAATTACGTTATTTGAAACAAGGTGCTATTTCGGAAGGGCAACGACTCTTCTTGCATAGCTTGCAAACGCTCCGCTAGCAGTCGTTAAGAACTTAAAAGTTTAGGACAACTTTTTAAAAAAAAACGACCAAAAAACGACGCGTATGTAAGTTTCTTCGAGCGAAATTTCGAATGGGGACTTATTCGTGAAGTCGAGTGAGGAAAAAACGTCATCCGATTGACATCTGCAATGAAGAAAGTGCCCACGTGTCGTGAGCGAGTAATATATATTTGTTCGGATAGTTAGGCGATACTTAAAGCAATTGCTAAGCCTCGGATGACCTTCGAATTCATTCGAGAGTACAGGGGTGTTCTGAGTCAGTTACCTAGAGAGGAACAGGTTAGTTTTCATCTCTGAAACTCAGAATACATATCTATCTAATCAGTAGGTAGAAATAGTTCTTAAGACATGGTTTTATCTCGTATTTTCAAAACAAAGGCAAGTAGAAACTTTATATCTTTTTTTTATTACAGAATGAATTTGATGTAGGGATGGGCGATAATTGTCGATGTTATGTCAGCATCGATCTCTCATGTTTGATAATCGAAGTTTGTATAGAACAAGTCGGCGGGATAAAAACTCGTCGGCTGTTTATGCCGTATTAAATATCAAGATATTATGGATATTCTTGCCAGAGCTAAAAAAGAATTTTTAACAAGATTTTTTATTTTGAAATACAAGTGTCTTGGAGATCCAACACATGACTGAATGTCACAGGATAAAGTATGAAGTAATAAAGGAAAAATAAATGTGGGCAGTTCGTATAACTAACTGAAGAATAATCTCCTTTATAGTCCCCAGGCTTTATTTTCAGATGGTTTATTTTTCGTAGAGGTATGGCGTAACACAACGAGCCAATAGTAACTTGAACAGCGCAGCCGGACAGTTGCTGGGTTGGGTTTCTTATTTTGGCAATAATTTTTGGTAAGAAATAAATTACTCTATATGTCGATGTAATGAGAAAGTAATAACAGCCTAGTGGCTATACGTACTAAATTCGAACTCTTTTTTGGTGAATGTGGTCTTTTGAGATATTTAAATAGATGGGGAACGAATTATAATTTGTATGTATCCATGTTTTCACCTGTTATTTATCATTCAGCGTTATATTAAAATAACTAGCCGTGCCCGCGGCTCCGTTCGCGTGGACTTGATTCACTATTATCGTCACTGCTTATTCTTTATGTTACCTAACCTATTTTATAAAAAAAAACACGTAAATCGGATAAGTGGTTCTTGAGTGCTAAACGCACTAACGGACAGACATACAGAGAGACGTTTCGTTTTATATATTATAGATTTTTTTTTTGATAAATATTAAGTTACTAGCCGCGCCCGCGGTTCCGCTAGCGTGGACTTGATTCATTACTATCGTCACTGCTTATTCCTTATGTGACCCAACGTAATAAAATATCTCCCATTATTTCTCCTTATCTCCCAATATTTCTCCTTATTTCCCATTATCTCTACATAATTTCCATTATCTAGGCTTATCTCTGCTCATCTCCCATTATTTCTCCTTATCTCCCATTATTTCTCCTTATCTCCCATTATCTCACCTTATTTCCCATTACCTAGGCTTATCTCAACTTATCTCCCATTATTTCTTCTTATCTCCCATTATTTCTCCTTATCTCCCACTATCTCACCATAACTCCCATTATCTAGACTTATCTCTGCTTATCTCTCCTTATCTCTCCTTATCTCCCATTATTTAGACTTATCTCCCATTATCGAGGCTTATCTCGACTTATCTCCCATTATTTCTCCTTATCTCCCATTATCTCACCTTATCTCCCATTATCTAGGCTTATATCGAATTATATAGAACATATGTATAAATTTATAAAAACACGTAAATCGGATAAGTGGTTCTCGAGTGATAAGCGCACTAACGGACAGACAGACAGACATAGGGAGGTTGCATTTTATATATATTGTATTCTTTGCTACATGATATTGTTCCATATTTAATGCTTTAGGGAGTGTATTGCAAGAGAACGCGCTAGGGGCAAACTTTTCTCCGACTTGATTCACTATTATCGTCACTGCCTATTCCTTACGTCACCTAATAAAATATATCCTATAACCTGGCAAGAGAACATACTATGTTTAACGTAATCGGATAAGTGGTTCTCCAGTGATAAGCACACTAACGGATGGACAGACAAACAGACAGACAGACGGACAGAGAGACATTGCATTTTATATATATTTTAGATATTCTCTGCTACATAATATTGTTCCATATTTAATGGTTTGGACTGTGTATTGCAAGAGAACGCGCTAGCAGCAAACTTTGTCCGACTTCATTTACTATTATTGTCACTGCTCATTCCTTATGCTACTTATCGTAATATCGTAATAAAGTATAGCCTATAACCTGGCCGGAGAACATATGTGGTTCTCCAGTGATAAGCGCACTAACGGACAGACAGACAGACAGACGTTGCATTTTATATATATTATAGATGTAATAAAATATATACCTATAACCTGGTCAGAGAACATATGTATGAATTTAAAAAATCACGTAAATCGGATAAGTGGTTCTCGAGGGATAAGCTCATTAACGGACAGACAGACAGACAGACAAACATTGCATTTTATATATATTATAGATATAGATTATTATTATTATTATATAACCTGGCCAAAGAATATATGTATGAATTTAAAAAAAGACAGGTAAAAGTGGTTCCCGCGTGATAAACGCACTAATGGACAGACAGAGAGACATCGCATTTTATATATATTATAGATTATACATTACAGATATTCTTTGCTACATAATATTGTTCCATATTTAATGGTTTAGGCTGTGTATTACAAAGGCACGCGCTAGCGGCAAACTTATTTCCGACATCATTCACTATTTTACGTCACTGCTCATTCCTTATGCTACCTATCGTAATAAAATATAACCTATAACCTGGCCAGAGAACATATGTATGTTTAAAAAAAAAAGTACTTAAATCGGATAAGTGGTTCTTCAGTGATACGCGCACTAACGGACAGACAGACAGACAGACAGACAGAGAGACGTTGCATTTTATATATATTATAGAAGAATTTAAAAAAAAAAAACACGTAAATCGGATAAGTGGTTTTTGATTGAAAAGCACACTAACGGACAGACAGAGAGACATGGCATTTTATATATATATTATATAGATCATCATTATTATTAAATTTTTTTATCAAAAACCAACAATTACGACTTGTAGAGAATACTTTACAGTTTTCAAAATCCTACTTAGATTTGCTGTTCGATCATTATTTCCCGAGTAATTGATTGCCATAATTAAAAATGACTTTTCTGCTTTTATCGACGAAAACTCAGCAACAAATTATCGTACAGGACTCCGGAACCATTCAAACTGAAGAGAATTAGATTATCTAAAAGAACTTTACGGTGAAATTACCAAAAAAAATTTATTGAAGTCCATAGATCTTTTTAAAGACAAGCACAAATTTGGAAAAATTGTTTTTCGTTGGTTTTCTTATGATTACTCAAAAACCTCTGATGCTAAAAATTTTTAAGCTCCAAATTCGAAAACTAGAAGCTTGAAGCTTCAATTTTCTGTTTTTTAGTTCTCTCTACGACCATTTCCCTCCAAGTTACAATCACCCAAAAATTTGGGATTTTTTTAATATCTCTTAATTTTTGTGATTAGTGTCGGTTATTTATTATTATATAACCTGGCCAGAGAACATATGTTGAATTAAAAAAAAAAACGTAAATCGGATACGTGGTTCTCGAGTGATAAGCGCACTGTCGGACAAATAGACAGACAGACCGAGAGACGTTGCAGTCTTGATTCACTTTTTCGATTGTAACTCGCTGTATATATATATATATATATATATATATATATATATATATATATATATATATATATATATATATATACTCCTGGACAAAATTAACGCAACAATATATTAAATCATACAAATCTCTATAATGAATTAATTTTAATAATCTTTTATGAACATTGGTTACACTAAAAGTTAGAAAAAACTTATTCGGTTACTTTAAAAGTGAATTAGTTACCAAATTTCTCTATAAGATTCGAATTAAAAATTGTTCTTAAGACCTAATAACAAAATCGTTGAAATTATGTAATAATGAAAAAAAAAATAAACTGGAAGCAAAATTAATGGTGTAACTGGGACACTAGTAGCGTGTGTTGCCTTCTCTACTTCGGATGACAGCGTTTATGCGCCTAGGCATGCTTCTAATTAAATTTTGGATAAAATCTTGGGGAATTTGCTCCCATTCTGTGATAACTGCATTTTCAAGTTCCCTCAGGTTTCTAGGTGCAGATATATGACGTTTCACATTTTTCTTAAGGTGATCCCATACATGTTCTATTGGATTCAGATGCAGGCTTTTTGGTGGCCATTGCATAATCGGTATATCAACTTGATTAAGATAATCGAGTATCTCCCTAGCCACGTGAGGTCGAGCGTTGTCTTGCATAAACAGGAAATTGGGCCCCACAAAATGACCGAAAGGCATCACATATTCTATTACAATATTCTCAAGATAGTAGTCAGCATTCATGGATCTCGTACGGACAGCAACTAACTCTGTGCGAGCATCAAAGCAGATGCCACCCCAGAACATAACAGAGCCACCGTCGAATGGAATCCTTGCAGAAATATTGCAAGAAGCAAACCTCTCTCCTGGTCTTCGCCATACTCGCTCACGACCATCTGGATGTTTTAGACTAACCCTAGTTTCATCTGTGAAGAAAACGTGTTTCCAATCATCCACAGACCAGTTTTCGTGATTTCGAGCAAAACGTAACCCGGCAACTCTGTTCTCTCTAGTAAGCAAGGACGCAGTGGCTGGTCTCCTACTGTTTAATCCAGCTTCATTTAACCGTCTTCTAACTATTTTAGAAGAAATTGTGACATTGCGTACAGCTTCGAGTTCGTTTCTTATTATAGAACTAGTGACAGTCCTGTTTCTTAAAGCATATTGTCTTATACAACGTTCATCTAGGTCGCTAGTGCATCGTTTTCGCCCTTGCCCTAGCCTTCTAGAATAAGTTCCTACTTCATTCAAGCGTCTTATCATACGACTTATTGTGGAACGATGTTTTGCCTAACAAATTGGTAACATAACTCTGACAATATCCCTCGTCCAATAAAACTGAGGCTCACACTACCTCGTGTTCAGTTCAATTCCTTGTCCGATTTACTTTTAAAGAAAATCTATCGCATTATTATAGAAAATTGTTTATCTTCTAAAAAATTCTTTATAACTGTAAATCTAAATGAATTGTTTTGATTTCTGTCATGAACAACGAAACAAAATATGCATAGCCTACTATTCAAATACTCGATAAACTTTAAAACTGACATAAGAAAAAGATAAATTAATTTTCAGATTGTTGCGTTAATTTTGTTCAGGAGTTTATATATATATATATATATATATATATATATATATATATATATATATATATATATATATATATATATATATTTTAAGTGCTCTTGCTACTGCTGCTACACTCGATACAGCAGCACAGTATCGAGTAGCAGCAGCAGCAAGAGAATTTGAAAATGCCAAATACGATTTTGAGGCAACGTCGTGCAAATTTATTGTTAAACGAACGGATTGAAACCCGGAATTTTAATGTATTATATATATACATACATATATATATATATATATATATATATATATATATATATATATATATATATATATAATATATAACATATATATATATATATATATATATATATATATATATATATATATATATATATATATATATATATATATATATATTATAGAAGATTATAGATAACCTGGCCATAGAACAAATGTATGAATTAAAAAAAAAAACATGTAAGTTGGATAAGTGGTTTTCAAGTCATAAGCGCACTAACGGACAGGTAGACAAACATAGAGATGTTGTATATATTATGTTCTTTGCTACATGATATTGTTCTATATTTAATGGTTTAGGCAGTGCAAGAGAACGAGTTAATTTCAAACTTTTTTTCGATTTAATTCACTATTATCGTCACTGCTTATTTCTTATGTTACCTAACGTAATAAAATATAGTATATAACCTGGCCAGAGAACATATGTATGTTTCAAAAAAAAGCACTTGAATTGGATAAGGGGTTCTCGAGTGATCAGCGCACTAACGGACACACAGACAGACAGACAGGTAGAGGACGTTTCGTTTTATATATATTATAGATAGAAGATTATGGGTAACTTGGCCAGAGAACAAATGTATGAATTAAAAAAAAGCATGTAAATCGAATAAGTGGTTCACCAATGATAAGTACATTACCGGACAGACAGATAGACAGAGAGTCGTTGCATTTTATATATATTATAAAAGATTATAGATAACCTGGCCAGAAAACAAATGTATGAATTAAAAAAAAACAGGTATATCGGATAAGTGGTTCTCGAATGATAAGCGCACTAACGCACAGACAGACAGAGAGACGTTGCATTTTATATATAATATAGATGTTCTTTGCTACATGATATTGTTCCATATTTAATTGTTTAGGGCAATCTTTTACAAGAGAACGCGCTAACGACAAAATTTTCTCCGACCTGATTCACTATTATCGTCACTACTTATTCCTTATGTAAGCTAACGTAATGAAATATGGCCACAACATATGTATGTTGTAAAAAAAACGCACGTAAATCGGATAAGTGGTGGTAAGAGTGATAAACGGACAGACAGGCAAACAGACAGAGAGACGTTGCATTTTATATTTATTATAGATATGAAATTAAATGCTTCTAAAATGTAACAACAAAATGTGAGTTTAGTCAATGTACAGCCCAACAATGTGATTAAATCAATCATTCCACTCATTCTCCTGTATAAATGGAACAGGCCCTCGACTCAACTTCTAGAGATCTGAGACCGCTGAAAACTGATAATTCCAAGTAGTAATTTATGACAAAAAATCCCTGATTATCATTGTGTCTTTGTCGAGACATTATTTTTCAATAGTTTCAATTTTATTTATGTGCACGTCCATCAAATATAGTTCGGGTTACTTGGGGTTTCTTCAAGTTAGGACTTCAAGAGTTCCAACTGATTCTAAACAATTCTTGTGGGGTTTGTAGATATTTTAAATTTAGAGCAGAGGTTCCCAACCTTTTCTGGACTACCACTCCTTTTACAAGAAAAAAAAATTCCATAATAGTTAATTATACCAAATATTAAAGTATGGTTGCATATTATCTATACATGTTTTATTTGCCTATCTATCGATTAAGAATCACAAAGTAGAAATTAATGTTGTTGTGTTTAATAAAAATTTAAAAATAAACACAAAATCAATAAGAAATAAAAAAATTAATGAGATGGTTGAGGCTGGTGGAGTTTTAACGACTTGTTAATGTCGGAATCCAATTTCGTGTTTGTTCCTTTTCTTAGACAGTAAATTAGCTACTGCTTAACCCACGCTCAGAAAAATACGATGACGGAATAGCAATTTCTATACTCTTGCCCACATTCCAGGGTAGAGAGCTGGTATTGATTTTTGAAGCCAGAACTCTTGGTATTCATTTCTGAATTTTAGTTTTAGTTCTTCGTTAGTTGTGAGTTCTACGAGTTCCTCTTCTAAATTTGACGACTCTACTGTATCTGCATTTGCTAAAGGATCTAAAACCCAATATATTCGTGTATTCATGTTTAAAATATCCTGGAATCGATTCGTAAAATCCGCATGTAGAACGTCCAAGTGTTGGAAGTAAGTAAGTAAATCTTCCTGTTTTACAGAGGCTACTGATAATATAGGAAAGTGGCTGTATTCACTTCTATTTAAATTTCGTTGGAACAGGAAAAGTTGTCCCTTAAAAGCAGTTATGACCTTTTTTGTTTTAATTAAATTCAATTCATCACATTGTAATTGTAAATTAACTTCATTAAATATTTTATGCAGGTCTGTCAAGTAAGCGATGTCATTTTTGGATGTAATTTTCGCGCAGTTTTTCTTCTCTGTTTTCCAGAAAGTCCACTACTAAGTCAAATAGATTGAAAAAAACAATTTTGAATTTTATTAGTTGGATCTTCTTTTAATTTTATTGTATTTTCTTTATCAAGTTCTCACTGACAGAACAACAAGAATACCAGGTGTACAAGTATGAAATGCGGATTTCAGACAACAGATGGTGCACTAATGCAGTTTGTGCTATAAAGATTTGACACTGCGCCATTTTGTTGTGTCATCAACAAGTGTCAGAGGCGCACGAGTGATAAATTGGAAAAGTGTGTGCATAGTGTTGTGTTATTGTGTTCAATATGTAGAAATTTATACCGAACAAAGAGCATTCGCGGACAGCATTAATTTTTTGTTTTCATTTGAAGAAAACTGCTGTTGAATCATACCGATTATTTCGAGAAGCTTATGGTGAATATGCTCCATCGCAAGATACGTGTGAACGATGGTTTCGGCGTTTCAAAAGTGGTGACTTCGATGTTGCAGACAAGGAACGTGGAAAACCGCCAAAAAAAAATACGAAGATGTGGAATTGCAAGCATTGTTGGACGAAAATGATTCGCAAACACAAAAACAACTCACCGAGCAATTGGGCGTTAGTCAACAAGCTGTTTCCAATCGGCTACGAGAGATGGGAAAGATTCAGAAGACCGGTAGATGGGTACCATATGAGTTGAACGACAGGCAAATGGAAAAGTGCAAAAACACGTGTGACATCTTAGTCGCTCGGTACAAAAGGAAGTCGTTTTTGCATCGTATAGTTACAGGGGATGAAAAGTGGCTTTATTTTGAGGATCCCAAGTGCAAAAAATCATGGGTAGATCCAGGCGCACCATCCACATCGACTGCAGAAAGACGATGCTCTTTGTGTGGTGGGACCAGAGGGGCGTGGTCTATTATGAGCTGTTAAAACCTGGGGAAACGGTTAATACTAAACGTTACCAACAACAATTGACCGATTTGAACCATTCGCTGCTTGAAAAAAGGCCAGAATACCGAAAGAGGCAACACAAAGTCATTTTTCTTCATGACAATGCTCCATGTCATACGGCAAAACCAGTTCGCGACACGTTGGAAGCACTCAGCTGGGAAGTTCTACCCCATGCGGCTTACTCACCAGACTTGGCTCCTTCCGATTACAACTTGTTTGCATCGATGGGTTACGCACTTGCTGAGCAGCGCTTTGGTTCGTACGAAGATGTGAAAAAATGGCTCGATGAATGGCTCGCAGGAAAAGAGGAAGGTTTTTAGTGGCGTGGTATTCACAAATTGCCCGAAAGATGGGAAAAATGTATAACAAGCGATGGAGCATACTTTGAATAAGCATTTCATGCTTGTACACCTGGTAGCTTTAAAACTCGCTCAAAAATTGTCCAATATATTTTTCAATGCCAAAGATAAAACTAATAAAACATAATAAATCAGGAGTTAATAAACTTAATTGTCAAGAGTGTAATAGCTCTTACGCAGGCCAAACAGGATGGTATTTCAAAAAACAAAATTCGCAGAACATAATGCTTTTTATAGGCTAAAAAATGAAAAAATCACACTTTGCTAAACATTTTTTAGAAACAGTCCATCCATTTCCCAATATTAACTGTTACAAATACTCCATACAACTTCTTAGAATCCATAGAAATTTACAGATATTCAAAGAACCATAATATAAATTTACTGAATAGTCAATTAGACATAGCAAATTTCGTTCTTTACCAACTTTTATAGTACCTAATACACCCACATCTATTCATTATATAAACATAAATACCAAAAATCTGTTTTAGCCTTAGTTAAGCGTTTGAAAATGTAGTTGTACTAAGAAATCGCGATAACGCATTTGTAAATCTTTAAAAAATATAAGTATTTAGTGTCAGTTAACAAAGTAATTAAGTCATTTTATTGTTAAAATGTACTGTCACAAAGTAACGGACCAATCAATCAACTTTTTAAGTCATTACAAGCTCCCATATTTTTGTCGAAACATGCTTGATTGCGTGAATCGCGTCTTTGCTTACCAACTTGCAAAGACTTTTCACCGACAATACTAAACCGAATTAGGTATACGTATACTTAATACTAATTTAAATTTTTTAATGCTTATTTACAATAAGGTAAAAATTTTAGATAGCTAGATAATAAAGTATTCATTCATGAAAATAGTAAGAATTTTCAAACTATTTTATTACATTAATTTCCTAAATAGGTAGGTACGCCACAGCCGCTCCCCTTGACTGTCTTAATGCCCCTCCTCCCATTCTGGACCCGCTACCACCCTCATGGAAAGCTCCAGCGCCCACTCGGAGGTGGGACCGCCCCCGTTGGAAACCTATGATTTAGAGCTTATTTTAAAGATTTCGAATCGAGCTGATGAATATAGCTGCTCTTTTTAGTGTTCCGTACGGAACACTTATAAGATCACTTCGGTGTCTGTCTGTCTGTCTGTCTGTCTGTCTGTCTGTCTGTCTGTCTGTCTGTCTGTCTGTCTGTCAGTCTGTCTGTCTGTCTGTCTGTCACACCCAATTTTCTCCGAAACTATTTGACATAGAAAGGTGAAATTTGGTAATAATATAGGAATTGATGGCCTCATCAGAGCCATGTAGTTTTGAGAATTAAATTTTGACTTAAGGGGTTAGTTTTGGGGGGTGAAGTCGGAAGTGAAAAAAAAATTTTTCTACTAGGTCATCGAGTGTGGTGTCAAATGAAAGCTTGTGAAAACACGAGTAAAAAATATATATATAATATTATACTTGCGCGCACTTTTCTTTGTATTATTTTTAAAAATTCGCTAAAAATCGCTGTCCCGGGCCTTATCTCGAAAAGTACTTATCAAAAAATTTCGAAAAAAATTCTGGAATATTCTCCACGGGGTGTAGATTGAACGAAAATTATCACGAGTGGATTACCTTTAATAATTTATATGGTATATAAAAAAAAACAAAAATTTTAAGGTCATCAGATTTCAGTAAAGATTGGAAACAAACTTTGTTGAAAACTCATTTGGGGTGTGTTTTGTGAAGTCACTAATCATTTTATACCACCGTAACATAAATTTTGACTTATGGGGTTCGTTTTGAGGGGTGAAATCGGAAGTGAAAAAATTTTTTTTTACTAGGTCATCGAGTATGGTGTCAAATGAAAGCTTCTGAAAACACGAGTAAAAAATATATATATAATGTAATACTTGCACACACTTTTCTTCGTATTACTTTTAAAAAATCGCTGTCCCCTACCTTATCTCGAAAAGTATTGATCAAAAAATTTTGAAAAAATTCTGGAATATTCTCCATGGGGTATAGATTGAACGAAAATTATCACGAGTGCATTACTTTTAATAATTTATTTGGTATATAAAAAAAAACAAAATTTCATGGTCACCAGTTTTCAGTAAAGATTGGAAACAAACTTTGGGGTGTGTTTTGTGAAGTCACTGGTCATTTTATACCACCCTAACAAAAAATTTTATTTTAAAAACAATCAACGTACGGAACACTAATTGTGCAAGTTCAACTTGCACTTGACCGGTTTTTTTTATTTCAGTTTAGGTAGACAATTTTAGTGTATTATTTAAAATACAAATGTGGAAATAATTAAATGAAAAACAACTTAAAAATGTTACCTTATCGTTTAAAAGGTGACTATGCAATGGTTTGGGGACACCACTTTCTGATGTATTTTCCCTTACGAGAATCCCATCGTAGTTTCTAGCCTTTTTCCGAGTTTTATATTGTATCCATAATAACCTACAATTAAAAAGACCTAGTAGTAGATTTCAACAAATCGTGCAAAAATTCAGATTCCTTTTAGATGGGTGGAATATTTGCAGAAGATAATTAGGGTAAAACTTTCGCCACATTATTTTGTCTGTAGATTAAAGTTGTGCGGAAGTCATGATGAACTAATAAGTTTTATAAAAATTGCATTTCCCTTCCACAAAGTGCCTAGTTTCCAAGAAAAAACGCTAGTCAGGTGTAATGGTTGTCCAGAAAAAAAGTAGTTGATTCGTAATAGTAATTACCTAGCACTAATACAAATTATGGTGCTAATTTTCAAATATCTTTTACTAAATTAAAGGTTTCAAGGGTTTCTTCAAAATGAATTTGCTTGAATTTTTATGACAAATAACCTAATAATATTAAAAACATATAACATGTTTAATTATTCAAAACATGTAATAGATCAATGTTTTTACAACCTAAAAAATGTCTTGTGCCTGATAGACTTAACCGACAATGTACACATAGAAGACTTTATTCATCTATTTTATAACAGGAACATCCCATTAGACTTAATCAAAACTATTGAAAATAAAGTAGTCGCAAGATTAGCAGAAGGAATGACAGAACCAATCAACTATGAATCTGGACTACTCAGTATATATCACCACTACACCAAACACTTTATTTTTGCACTCGACGCGCGTTTCGCCAACCATGTTAGCTTCATCAGGAGCGATGATTGACTAAAGCTAAACTACAAATCTACCCTATTTATACTTAGCCTAACCCTTGAATTACTCAGGCGGAACTAATGGCATAGGCAAGTGCATCAGTTCCGGTCAAGTAACCAGTAGAGAAGACTATAAGGAATAGGCCCTTTGTCTTTATTTAAACTACTTTTACTTTTTATAATTTCCATACTTTCGTATGCGTTCAACAATCTATCGGATACATTTTTTATTAATCTTAGATTATCTAATGTTACAATATGATCAGCTTCAAGGGCATGTTCGGCAATGCTAGATTTTTCTGTTCTGATATATTTTAAGTATGCTAAATGTTCTTTAAATCGTGTTTTAATTGACCTTTTAGTTTACCCAACATACTTTTTGTCACAATCATTACAACTAATTTTATAAATTCCACTTTTCTCACAATTAGGAATCTTATCTTTGGGATTTCTTAAGATATTCCTCAGATTGTCTGATGACTTATAGACTAACGTGAGGCTTATCTTATTAAATACCTTATTGAGTCCCTTGCTATATTTCGGATTATATAGTATGGAGACATACTTGGTGTTATTTTCTTCGCGTGTAAAAAAGGTGGAATTCTGAATATTAAACCTAAACTTATGTCTATTTATTAGCTTATTTACTAAGTCATCGTCATAACCATTAACTCTAGTTATATTTCTAATACGATTCCTTTCTTTATTAAAGTTTACTCTATTTAGGGGAAAGTGACCAAACGATGAACTAAAAAATGTAACAAGGCTAATTTGTGTTGTTTGCAATGAAATGAATCATTGGGAATATATCTATCTGTTACTGTGTCCTTCCTATAGATATCAAATTCTAATCTATTTATTATTTTTAATAATTAAAATATCTAGAAAAGGCAATTGTCCTTTGTTCTCATCTTCGTAAGTGAATTTAATGGAATCACACCGGCTCACAGTGTGTCGACTAGTACAAGTTAGCTGGACAAAATTATTTTTTCACTTATTTCAATTGTTTATGTCTATTCTAGGCATATTAAGTTATTTTAAGAAAAAATTCATCGCGTTGGTTTTTTTTATGGGCGTGGCTAATTTTTTCCCCTAAATTAGTCAGCTACGCAGACATATTTAACGATAACTCCGGAACAACTTGTCAGATTTTTATAAATAAAACATTAAAAAATGCGTAACAAAATTTTATTAAAGTTGATTGAATATTATTTTATTCTATCTTTTATCGTTTTGGAGTTATTTAGAAATTAACGGAGAGAAAAAATTTTTTTTCGTGTAAAATTCATTATTTTTTTCGGTAAAAAAGCGCAATAACAAAAGAAAAACAAAATATTATACATTTTTTCTGACAGCTGCGTATCTGGAAAATAAAATAAGGTATTAATCATGAAAATCGGCTAATAAATGTGGGTTTTATTCACAATTTACCGCAGGTACTCAATATCGATAAAATTTGTGTAATACAGCCACCCTTGCATATCGCGGTAGGATTGCATCAGCTTAGCAGGTAGATAACGGAACTAAAGGGCAAGGGTATTTTGTATGGTTATTAGAATTAAAAATTATAATACAGTGTCTTTCATTTAGCTGCATTTCGCTTACCTGTATTTTTTGTCCAGCTGCACAAAACATTGTATAACAAAAACAAAATATTCTGCGTATGTGCACGAATTTTTCTACAAACTTGAATGTGCAACTAAATGAAAGACACTGTATTATTATTTTTAATAATAACCAGATGAAAAATTATTTATTGCATTTGTCAATTAAAAATAAAACAATTAATCCATATTACTTAGTTTTATTGACACAAAAAGGATAAACTCAAATAATACCTGCCTTTCAGGTAGGTAACTTGTGCATTATACATACATAAGTAGTTGGTATTTTAAAATGTTTTTGATTTTTTTAAGGTAAATATTTCTTGCTGTTCGGTTCAAAAAAAATTGTTTTTGAAAATTCCAGTCAAAAATTGTTTTTTGTTTAATTTTAAAATAAATGTTATAAATGCTCTGTAATAAATTTAGCCTAATGACACTGACTGTAATTATATGTAAAATAAAAATACTCATTTATTGATAAGAAAAATTTACAAGTCAAGGTTTACATGCTTAGTACAAGCACTACATAACTAAAAATAGTAGCTGAACCTAATAATAATCATCAGAGTCTTCTGATGAGTCTTTTACTGTATAATCGTCATCATTTTGTGGCATTGTGAGACAATATGATGACGATTCCAATCTTGACTCTTTTATGCTAGGGCTTACAATTAACTTTAATACATCTGTACATATTTTTTCCGGCTTTTTTTTGGGAATCTCTCGAAGGCTATTGATCAAAGGATCAGATGTTATAATTAACATGCACAGTAAGTCTCTATTCGTGGCAACACGCTAGCACTTGCGAGTGTTGTACTCCCTAAATCTGCGGCAATCTTTGTTCCGCGCTTCTTGAGCCTCTTCGGAAAGCTGCCCAATTGGAAGCAATGCCGCTTTGATGACTTCTGTGCTGTGAATTAATATTTTATGCACAGTAGCAGGCATACAGTACCACGAATAGAGACTAGATAATGTTTTCTGGTTTCAAGACAAAATTTTTTGAATTCAACTAAGTTTATCTCGAATCCAGAAGACAATGTTTTCAAAATAACATCAAACTTTTTTATAATTGTAATATCCAACCCTATGATCTGAGCACTCATCTCAGCATTCTTAAAAAAGCGACGGGCTGTATTTCCATCATTTGAAGAACCAAATCCTGGCTTTGGTTTATCTACAATGAGTCCCATCTCGTTCTTATATTTCAATTTGATTTCCTCGGAACGAACCTTGATATCTGCTTTGTCTTCGTTGCTTCTAGCCTGCCATTTCTTAATATTCAACTTGTAACTGATATGTAAAAGACATTCGAAGCAACGAATCCAAGCATGAAGTGTAGATAAACCAAAGCCAAAATGTTCTTGATTGCTGTTAAATATCGCGGGGTCATCGTTCATCGTCTTGGGGGTGGCGCCACAGATGAAACACTTTTGGGATGAACTAGTTTCCGTTAAGGCGTTACACACCTTTCCGTCTGTCATTGTCAGCAAAAGTTCGTGTTTTACAGAGATTTGAGAATCACCAAAGTTGATAAGTGTTGGAAGAAGAGCATTAACTTCTTTCCACAATCTATTTGTCTCCACTAACGTGAAGTCGTTCGTTTCTTTGGCAAATATAAATTTGATTGGGCGACAATACAAAGTTGATGAAGGCCGAGGATTTTGCCAAATAATTTTGGACCCATCATATAACTTAAGGGGAACTAAAGAAAATGCGAAAAGAAACTCGTCCGTATATTCAGTGTTCTCAAATCTCTGTTTGTATGTGCTGTGCTTCCATCACATCCCCATTTACTAACAAGTGTAAACGATGAACTTGTTGGGAGCACACTGCTAATAACTTCATTCTGTGCTAATACTAGACGTTCCACTGTTTTATTTAATAAGGCTTGCAAATTTATTTCAGCACGAGTTTCTGTTATAGCAATGTGCTCCTCTGCAGGGTAACAGGCCTGTTTGGACTTTTTTAAACTAAAATATGACGGAAACACATTATGCCCCGCCTTCATGGACCACTTCCTGTAAGAATGCGTTGTTGACTTAGAATCTATATAGTAAGCTAAGGCTCCGTCACTACTTAATTGCCTAGGATTAACGGAACTGGTATTTTTAGACTTAATAATATTATCTGGGCTCTCACTAATGTCTCTAATCACATTGGCAATTTTCCTTTGCCCTGCTGAACGCACAGCACTTTTGGCAGCAGTCACCAATTCACTGACACTACGAGATCCACGACGCGACGTTTCTTCGTCTTAAACGACGAGTCCTCGAAATCTTTGCGAGGTCTTCCTGCAGGAGTCACATTCTCACTTGATGTTGAAGGTTGTGGCGCAAAAGAACTCGCAGTAAACTATATGTCTGCTTCATCCAACCAATTCTTATTTTTAATTAAAAAACGCTCCTTCGACTTTCCTGAGGCCAACCATTTGGCACCAAACTTATTAGACAAGTTGGATATCTTCAACTTTATTTCTTTTTGGCTGCTTTCAGTAATGTCACCAAAGTGAAATTTTGAAGAAAGAAAGTCATATACACGCGAGTTTTTTTTATTCTTCGTATGTTTCAACCACTCCTCAAAAAAGGCTACTCTTGAAATAGAGTAAACGTGTTCTGGAAAAAAAGAAAAAAAAAACATGTTGTACTGAAGTGTGCTAAACAATATGTGTATTTTTACGAAGAATAAAGTTATTTCTGTGTAATATCTAAAAACTAGACCGGATAAAGGTGAATGTCTGTATATTCTGAACTTTCAAAGTTTTTTTTAAAAAAAAAACACGCCAAAATATATAGGCTATTTAAAAAAAAATACTAAAAATTCAAATTAATAGATTCTGATTAAAAAAATACATTAAAAAATAGTACTTACCCTCAGTATTAATATTCATCCCAAAAACTTTCACAATATTACAATATATCACTATAAGATGTGCACGAAAATGTCGCTAAATTACAACTGATTGATTGAAAGAGCTGCATTAAATTCATTACCTGACTTCTGACGCTTATGACTCGCCACTTGCAAATTTGATAAACAACCTTTTCTCGGAATTCGGGGTTTGGTGGTGTTGTTTACGTTTTGCAAATAAGATTTCCTGGAAATCATAACATGAATTTTGTCCACCTAGCATGTTCGACGCGACACACTGTGCGGCTATTTAATTTAGAAACAAAATCATCAATGTTTGCTTTCTTTGTATCAAAAATCGGGCCTATTCCTTATAGTCTCCTCTACTGGTTACTTGACCGGAACTGATGCACTTGCCTATTCCATTAGTTCCGCCTGAGTAATTCAAGGGTTAGGGTAAGTATAAATAGGGTAGATTTGTAGTTTAGCTTTAGTCAATCATCGCTCCTGATAAAGCTAACATGGTTAGCGAAACGCGCGTCGAGTGAAAAATAAAGTGTATGGTGTAGTATACTGAGTAGTATCATTGTGCCAAAGGTTCCACATTCCCAACTTAGTATGAATATGGAATCAGGCAGAAAGACTCTTTAAGTCCTCTTCTATTTAATATTGTCATAAAGGTCAAAAGAAAGAAGGGATATAGAATGCGTAACAGAGAACTTAGAATTATATGTTATGCAGATGACGCGATAATAATGAGATTGAGGACGATCTGCAAAGGTTGCTATACGAATTCTATATAGCATCTAAACAATATAATATGTCAATCTCAACTGACAAAAACAAGACAATAATAACAGCAAAAGAGCCGATCAGGTGCAAGTTGGTTGTGGAAGATAAACCAATAGAACAGGTGATGGAGGTCGATTACCTGGGCATCAAAATATCTAGTATCAGAAAAATCGAGGAAGAAGTAAAACGTCAAACCAACAAAGCTAATAGGATAGCGGGATGCCTCAATGATACCATATTTAGAAATAAATTCCTCTCCGTTGAGACCAAAGCAAGAATATACAAGAGCGCGATAAGACCTGTAATTACTTACACATCTGAAACAAGCCTCGATACAAGTATAACACAGAGAATGCTGGAATCAACTGAAAGGAGGATACTTAGGAGATGTACAAACAAGACACTGAGGTATAGAGCAAGAAGTGAAGACATAAGGCGCACACGCAATATAGAAAATATCAACCAGTAGATAAGAGTAAGAAAAATGGAATGGAATCAACACATAATGTTAGGAAGAATGACAAACAACAGGATAGTACGGATAGCAAGAAACAAGTCATCGAATGGAAGACGATCAATGGGACGTCCAGGAAAGAGATGGAGTGACCATCTATAGAGCAGAGAACAAAGAAAACAGGCAATAGTACCTAGCTATAAGTCGGAAGAAGAAGAAGAAGAAGAAAACATGTCTTACTTCAACTTTTAGGTTTTAGCATTTTTTGGTTTTTAAGTTAAGACTCTTACACTGTAGTAAAATTGTGTAAAAGTGAAACATTTATATTTTATATTATTTTATTTGGATTAATCATTTAGTAAGTAATATTTATTAATTTTATTACCTTAATCCAAACGTTGCTACAAGAATGATCACTAAGGGGACTAGCGTTGCTATACAAGCAAGTATAACTGTCTTCAGATCACTTAACACTAAAATAAAGAATGAGGATATTAGAAGAAAGAAAGGTTTGTTTTGTTGTTGTTATTTGTTATTGTTTTTAAAAGGATTTCAAGCACTTATTTAAAAATAATAAAATAAATTAAATGTTTTGTTCTCATTCCTTGGAACAGTCCAAGAGAAAAAGGCATTTCCTTGAGAACCCTTAAGGAAATGGTTTCTTGATGTGATACGATTGTATTTAAGTTACCTACCTAACTATGAAAAAGAACTCTCAGAGCCTAAAAAAATATATATTTTTCTACATTACTATCGTCTACACTAACACAGTTGTCTCGTCCCATTCCAAAAAAAAAAAACATTTTATATGCGCCTCAAACAACGACGCTAGAGCTTCTTTCAACTCATCATCTGAGAAACTTTTTGGCTTCTGAAGTTCTTTTTCGGATGTTCAATGAAAATACGGTGAAGTCTGCTTATAACGAACCCGTTTATAGTGAATTTCCGGTTAAAACGAACTATTTTATAATGCACGAAAAAACTTCCATAAGACCAATGCAAATTTTTATCAGTTATAACGAACCCGGTTATAACGCACTTCCAGATGAAGCGAACCAAATTTAGTTGTTTCGTGTCCGTTTATAACGAACTTGCCACTCCCTGTGCTTGATGTCGCGCGACTTGATCTAAGAAATTCACCGAAACTCGCTGGGAACCCCTATTCTACTTGTTTCCGCCGCGTCGCTAGTTCAAGCAGTATTATTTTCAATTCACTTGTTGAGACAAAAACGACATTATATAGAAAATGGAGTTAAACGTGGTGATGTTTACGAACAGTTTAATTTAACTAAATCTACGGTTTCTACCATATGGAAGAAGAGGCAAGAAATCTTACAGAGCCCCACAAAAAAAAAAGTGGGGTATACTTTTGATGCGATATATCAGATCCGTAGTATTTTTGCCCGCTGATCACGAATCTGACGTCAGAATATCGCCATCACATCTCAATTTTTTTCTAACCTCAAAAAATAGGTAAAAATTAGTAAAAATTAAGAAAAATATACTCCTAAAAAATTGATTCAAGCTTTTTCATGAATCCAAAGATGTATTAATATGTATTCGGACACGCTAAGCTAATATTCATCGGTTGGATTGAGCCATACAGTTCTGTTTTCTTTCTAACCTCAATAAATCAGACAGATATAGTGCTTCTCGAATGCAAAAACGAATTCAAATTAAAATTCAACCGATCCTTAGCAAATTTGGTACACGGGGATTTTTTGGATCGCTGATCACGAATCTGAGGTTGGATTTGCAAAATTCAAGATGGCAGATGTATGCTACAAGAAAACGGTCTCACGGTACAAGGACTTTTCATAAGTGCGATAAAAACAGTGATTCATTTTGTTATATTTGCTGTCAACACGTATTGAGTAAAATGGGGTCACCGATAACGGATAAGATTAAAACCTTATATAAGGATTGTTTTAACATTGAAATACAGCACCAGGATACAGATTGGGTTCCCCACATCATTTGCAGTTCTTGCAAAATAATGTTGTACATCAATAAGAAGGCGATTAAATATTCCAGACCAGCAATATGGAATAGACCATACAGTGAAAATGATTGCTACTTTTGTATGAATGTTGTATCTAGGCATAAACGAAAAAATAAAAGCACTATTATAACGATGTTTCGACAGTAACAAGACCAACTAAACTAATTCCGCCTCCTGAACCACTTGATGCTGATGTTATGGAAACAAATGATTTCACCTTATCAGTTCATGCCGAAAACATTGAGACTGTCGAAAAAGATTCAAACACTGTTACTAATGAATGTTCTAGTGACAACCTATCATATACTAGTGACACAGATAAAGAATTTCTACCATACAACCGTAAACCAGAACCAATACTCGTATCACAGTCAGAACTTAGTAATCTAGTCAGAGATTTAGGCTTATCCAAAGATGGTTCAGAGCATCTTGCTTCCTTTGTATAGAAAAGACATTTACTTAAGCCAGAAGCTACGATTTCTTATTATAGAAACAGAGATGAAGAATTTCGAAAATATTTCACAATGGATGAGGAATTGTCACTTTCATATTGTACCGATGTAAAAGGTCTAATGGATGAATTTTAAAATAACTCATACGATCCTGAAGAATGGAGACTGTTCATTGATTCTTCTAAACGGAGCATTAAGGCAGTTTTGCTGCATAATACCAACGTTTACGCTTCCATTCCGATTGCTCATTCCACAGTTATGGAAGAGCAATATGAAAAAATGAAGCAGCTTTTGATAAAAATAAAATATGCTGATCATAACTGGAAAATTTGTGGAGATCTGAAAATTGTAACAATATTGCTTGGCCAACAGTCAGGGTTTACACTTTATCCCTGTTATAAATGTCTGTGGAATAGCAGAGACAGGGAACTTCATTATAAGAAAAAAATTTGGCCAACAAGAGAATCGTTCACTCCTGGTGAAAATAATGTATTGTTTCCACCATTGGTAGATCCAGGAAAAGTTCTTATTCCCCCGCTTCACATTAAGTTTGGACTTATGAAGCAATTCACGAGAGCATTAGATACAAACGGCCTATGTTTCAAATATTTGCATAAAAAATTTCCGAAATTTTCTGAAGCTAAAATTAAGGCAGGCGTATTTGACGGGCCACAAATAAGAAAATTGTTTCAAGATTCATTATTTGTTACTAAAATGAATAAAGTTGAAAAAGCTTTCTGGGAAATAATAAAAGTCCTAAGTACAAAGAAATAGTCGAGAAAATGGTAAAAAATTTTCAAACATTAGGTTGCTTAATGAATATAAAATTACATTTCCTGGACTCCCACATCGATGATTTCCCAGATAATCTTGGTGACTACAGTGAGGAGCAAGGGGAACGTTTTCACCAAGATCTGAAAATCATAGAAAATCGGTATCAAGGACGATGGGATGACCATATGCTAGCGGACTATTGTTGGTCGCTAAAAAGAGAAACAAGTCCTCAAAAACGTTTGGGCAGAAAGCCTTTGAATAGGTCATTCGCGGAAAAAAGAACAAGATACAGCCAAAAAAAGGAAAGTTAGGCGCGGGTCCAACCTTCGTAATTCTAGGGCTTAAGGGTCTACTATTTGAGAGTATATGGTTTAAAAGTCCTGGTTTTGAGTTTATTGGGTCTCATTTTTAAAGTTGCAGGGTTATTGAGGTCTATTTTTTGAGGTTACAGGGTGTGTGAGTCTAAGGTTTCAGGGTTTAGGGTTTAAGAGTATCAGGTTTGAGGATTCCCCAACTGTATACCAAATTTGGTAGGAATCGGTTGGTTTTCAAAAATTTTGTCCGCCATTTTGGATCCGCCATTTTGAATTTTGCAAATCTGACCTTAGATTCATGATCAGCAACCCAAAAAACCCCCGTGTACCAAATTTGGTAAGAATCGGTTGAATTTTAATTTGAATTCGTTTTTGCATTCGAGAAGCACTATATCTGTCTGATTTATTGAGGTTAGAAAGAAAACAGAACTGTATGGCTTAATCCAACCGATGAATATTAGCTTAGCGTGTCCGAATACATATTAATACATCTTTGGATTCATGAAAAAGCTTGAATCAATTTTTTAGGAGTATATTTTTCTTAATTTTTACTAATTTTTACCTATTTTTTGAGGTTAGAAAAAAATTGAGATGTGATGGCGATATTCTGACGTCAGATTCGTGATCAGCGGGCAAAAATACTACGGATCTGATATATCGCATCAAAAGTATAGCTGTGTTATCAATCTGTGATAAAAGAAACTTTAATTGTAAAAAAGTAAGAAAACCTACACATGACCAAGTCGATAAAGAACTCCTTAAAGAGTTTAGTCAGAAACGACGTGAACATGTTTCTATTACCGGCTATACTTTACAAGAGAAAGCTAGTAAATTCGGAAGGAAAATAGAGAACATCGAGTTTAACTGTTCTAGAAGTTGAATTCAACGATTTAAAAAGCGACATAATATTAGTGGGGGTAAGTTAGTAAGAAAACTGCAGGAGTGGATATGACTGTTGTTCATCAATGGTTGGTCAAAGTATGGCCGGAAATTCGAGAAAGTTATGAATATGCGGACATTTTTAATGCGACCATTAAAGTTTGTCGGAGAGAACTGTACTGGTGGAAAATTATCAAAAGTAAGGATTACTGTGTTGGTAACTGCAAAAAAGTCTGAAATTGAGAAAAGAAAATTGTTGGTGATAGGAAAGTCAGTCAATCCCAAGTGTTTTAAAAACAAACATTTACCAATAAAGTACAAATCAAACAGTAAAGCCTGGATGACATCAGAAATTTTTAAAAACGAACTGATCGAATGGGACAAAGAATTAAAATTCACAAACAGAAAAATATTATTTTTGATTGACAACTGTCCAGCGCACCCTGAAGTTGATTTACAGCAAATAAAATTGGTTTTTATGCCTCTAAACACAAGTGCAAAGCTCCAGCCTATGGATCAAGGTGTTACACATTCTTTAAAATGTCATTATAGAAAGAGTTTACTTATGAAAATGTTAGAGACGATCGATAAAGGTAACATTTTTTTTGTAACCCTCTTGGACGCTATAAACTTTATGCATATGACTTGGCAAAGAGTCAGTAGAGAAACCATTACAAACTGATTTAAGGTTGGCGGATTTTTAACGAAGGAATGTAGATATGACTCAGATGATGAGCTACCGTTGACTCAGTGGATTCAAAAACATCGAGAAGATCCTGCTGATTAAAAAGATGTTTAATCACTTTAATTTTGAAGGATATGTATGGGCTGACTATGAATTAATGACGAGAGAAATATTAACTGATGATAAAATTGTGACATTAGTGACTTCTGGAAAGATTTTAAGCGATAATGACGACGAAGATGAGCTTGGAGAAGGAGATAATATTTATGTTCCATCCATTTTAGAAATGACTAAGAAAATGACTGAAAGCCGCAATTTTTTGGAATCTCATGAAGTTTCTGGATATATGGAGTAGTTTTTGTGACCTTGACAATCATATAAACACCATTTCTTTTTCAAGTAAAATTGTACGAACGAAAATTACTGATTTTATTGTATAAACTACGTATTTTAATGTTTTCGTTTGTACTCGTTTACATAATAATAACTTTAGTGTGACTTGTTTTATTTTTCTATGAACGTTTTTTTTAAATTTAATAATTATTATTATTAATTTTTCTAAGCATTAGCGCCTAATCTAAGTAAAAAGTAGCGAAAAATGATATTAGATTTTGTTTACTGTTTGTTGTAACGTACCCCGGATATAGCGAACCATTTTTAATGATTTTTTGGAGTTCGTTATAAACTGACTTCACTGTATGTTGTAGGGCCCTAAATCAGGACTGTAGAGTGGATGTTGTAACTCGGCGCATACACCTCTTTTAGTAATGTGTCGTGCAACAGCAAAATTTGTTTAAAAATGAATAGACCTTTTTCTAATGACCTGCTTCAGCGTTTTGAATAGTCCTTCCGAATAGCTCTATATTACTTAATATAGAGCTATTCGGAAGGACTATTCAAAACGCTGAAGCAGGTCATTAGAAAAAAAGGTCTATTCATACTTTTGTTTACTGAATAAAATATATACAATGGAAATGTGAACAATTATTGTATTTTAACTAATTAAACACAAAAATATATATTTCTTACTTGATTCTCCATCATCATCAATGTAATACCCTGTTCCATTATAAGTATCTTGTATGTTTTTAACGGTAGATGTTTCTACTGAACTCACTGGACTCACAGAACTCACTGAACCCAAATAACTCCATGTTGGCGTTGAAGACGTGTTTATGAATGGTACTATTGGTACTGTGCTTATGGTTGTCATAGTTTTAAATTATGTTATTTTTTCTTCGTTGTTTAACGTATTTTGATTCATTTGGATGCTACAGATTATTAAAAAACATTTGTATTAATAAGAAACTAGCCAAGTGTACCTTTTTGTAATTTTTGGTGAGTTGGTGGTAAATTTTTTTAAATCATAACGTTATTAATTACACTGGTCAACAAAAAAAGAAAATTGCTTGTTTCCTGTGATTTTTTTTTTGTTTCTATCTCAAATTGACGCGTATTTTTTAAATATGGCAACAATTTCTCTCTAACAGCTTTTGTTTTTGAGTTATAGCTAACTACCTTCATTTACTATTTTTACTTAGATTTTCGTTTTTTATTGAACACTAAAATATATTTTGTTGTTGTTTTAGATATGGCTTCGTCAAGAAGATGTTGTGTGTTTAATCCCGATTGTTTTTGCTATATTTGTGGTGAATATATATTTGCAAAATATCGAAAGCCTATATCGGACTTTGTGAAAACTGCGTATCATCAATACTTTAAAATAAAATTGTGTAATCAGGACAAGCCATGGGTTCCTCATATTGTATGCCAGAAATGTCTGATATGTCTACGGTTATGGTCCAGTGGAAAAAGAGATGCAATAATGTTCGTAACACCCATGATTTGGCGAGAACCTCGAAACCATCATGATGATTGCTACTTCTGCGTTGTGAAAATAAACGGAATTAACCCTGGAAATCGAAGTAAGTGGTCATATCCTAATTTATCTTCTGCTCAACGACCTCAATTAAAATCACAAGAGGTACAACCCAGCACATCTAAATCTTTTATGATCCAAATCTCTGTGAACCCGAACGAAATACATTAAGTGAAGACTCTGATTCAGACTACAAATGTAGCCTTTCAGAACCTCAACCATTTAATCAGAAAGAACTAAATGACTTAGTAAGAGATCTGAACTTACCAAAAGAAGCTTCTGAAATTTTAGCATCTCGTTTAAAAGAAAAAATTTGCTTACTCCGGAAACGAACATTACATTTTATCGTGCCCGAGAAAAAAATCTGTTACCGTATTTTTCTCAAGAGAAGGATTTAGTTTTTTGTAACGATTTTGGTGGTATTTTGCAGCAGATGGGATTAAAACAGTACCAAGCTAGTGATTGGCGTCTTTTCATAGACAGCAGCAAAAGAAGTTTAAAGTGTGTTTTGCTTCATAACGGTAACAAGTACGGATCTATACCTATTGCACATTCGACGACTTTAAAAGAAGAATACGTAAATGTTTCTAAGGTTATGGAAAAAATTAGGTATCAAGACCACAAATGGATCATTTGTGTTGATCTGAAAATGGTTAACTTTCTTTTAGGTCAACAAGGGGGGTACACAAAGTACCCTTGTTTCATGTGTCTCTGGGATAGTCGTGACAAACAACACCATCGGTCACAAAAAGTTTGGCCAGGGCGGGAAGAGCTAAAAGTTGGTTTTACAAAATGTTATAAACGTGCCTTTAGTTAGCCGAGACCGCATCATACTTCCACCACTTCATATTAAACTCGGCATGATGAAACAGTTTGTGAAGGCGCTTGACAAAAGTGGCGAATGTTTTAATTTTCTTTCACGCAAGTTTCCAGGATTAAGTTCAGAAAAATTGAAAGCTGGTATTTTTGATGGGCCACAGATTAGGCAACTCGTGAAAGATCCTAATTTTGTTAAATCAATGACTGAAGTCGAATCCAAAGCTTGGAATTCATTTGTTTTGGTTATGAGTAGCTTCCTAGGCAAAAAGAAATCTGACGACCATGTCGAGCTTGTTGAGTGCATGCTATCGAACTTGCAAGAGCTAGGGTGCATAAAAATCCACTTCTTGCACTCGCATTTAGACCGATTTCCACAAAATCTGGGTGATTTTAGTGAGGAGCAGGGTGAAAGATTTCATCAGGATCTTCGGACAATGGAAGAGCGTTATCAGGGGCGGTGGGACTCACGTATGAAGGCAGACTACTGCTGGAGTTTGCAACGAGATCTACCTAAAGTCGTTCATTCAAGAAAATCTTATAAAAGATCATTTGCTAGTGTTCAATAGAAATTTTGTTAACATAATGTATTATTTTTTATATTTTTTTGGCAAAATAATAAAACTGTATATTTCAAAAGGTAAAGCTGTTAGCAATCTCCCAGTATTTTTTTCATAGTCAGGGCCATAGAAATACCCAATAACAGAAAAAAAAAAATAGAGGAAACAAGACTTGTGTTGACCAGTGTTATGTGTTTAACTATAAAAAAGAATTTCAATATCTTTGAATTGTTGTGGCTGTTACTTGATGGAAATTCATAACGAATGTAATGAAAGACTAATATTGTCAAATTTCCACTTTATTTAGTTTCACTGAAACTGTATGACGCGTTTCGCTATACTATAACTTCTTCTGATACAAAATAATATTTGAGTATTAGTGTTGTTACATTTATATAAATACCCTAAGGTAGATAGGTAATAAAATTAATACTATATGCTAATGAATATAGCTGGGAAATCTATTCTGAATATTAATTGTATAAATTCAGTAAAGGGGAGTTACCATGGGCCAGACAGGTATCTTTTTGTTCGTTTAAGATGATGTCTGAATTTTTAATTCTATTTATTTCTAAATTTTCTAATAGGTTTAATTTTACGCCTTTGTTTTGTATGTGTAGAATTTTAAATTTATCGTCAAAAAGATGATTTGATTCGGTTAAATGATTACTGTACGCTGAGTCATTTTTGTTTTTTAAATAGCTTCTTTTATGTTCTAAAATCCGAGTTTCGGATGAGCGACCTGTCTGACCTATGTAACTTTTATGACAAGAACCACAATTTAACTGATACACTCCAGATTTTTTTGATCTATTTTGTTTTCCCTTTGCGTTTTTAATGAATTTTCCTAACGAGTTATTTGTTCTAAAAGCTATGTTGATATTATATTTGTTTAAGTGGTTTTTAATTTTCTCTGACGTGTTACCAAAATGATGATGATTTTAATAAAGAATTCAATCTATTAAAACAAATTGCTGTTAACAACGGATATTCTCCTGACACCATAGATTCAATTCTAAACAAAAAATTAAAAAATAAAGCAATTTCTTTAGTATACCCCAAGATAGAAAACACAGGGAAAAAATTTAATGTTTTAACATATTTTGGTAACACGTCAGAGAAAATTAAAAACCACTTAAACAAATATAATATCAACATAGCTTTTAGAATAAATAACTCGTTAGGAAAATTCATTAAAAACGCAAAGGGGAAACAAAATAGATCAAAAAAATCTGGAGTGTATCAACTAAGTTGGGAATGTGGAATCTTTGGCACAATGATACTTCTGGAGTGTATCAGTTAAATTGTGGTTCTTGTCATAAAAGTTACATAGGTCAGACAGGTCGCTCATTCGAAACTCGGATTTTAGGACATAAAAGAAGCTATTTAAAAAACAAAACTGAGTCAGCGTACAGTAATCATTTAACCGAATCAAATCATCTTTTTGACGATAAATTTAAAATTCTACACATACAAAACAAAGGCGTAAAATTAAACCTACTAGAAAATTTAGAAATAAATAGAATTAAAAATTCAGACATCATCTTAAACGAACAAAAAGATACCTGTCTAGCCCATGGTAACTCCCCTTTACTCAATTTATACAAATAATATTCAGAATGGATTTCCCAGCTATATTCATTAGCATACAGTATTAATTTTATTACCTATCTACCTTAGGGTATTTATATAAATGTAACAACACTAATATTCAAATATCATTTTGTATCAGAAGAAGCTATAGTATAGCGAAACGCGTCATACAGTTTCAGTGAAACTAAATAAAGTGGAAATTTGACAATATTAGTCTTTCATTACATTAATTTCAATATCTACTATCACACTGCAGTACCTTTATTTTATCAATAAAATGACTTGTGATAGTAATCTCATTGTCGATTCTGCTTGTTTAAGTAAACACAAACCTAATAGAATTACTATAAAAGTGACAGACGTGCTTAGGGTAATCGTTTTTTTATGTTTATGTATGATATACTATAAAACAATTTATGTTGTCTAATAAACTGTAAGTATTTGAATACTCAGGCTCGAAAATAATAAAAATAACGACTGCCAGCATAGTATTACTGTGACCAAATAACAATATTTATTTGCAACGAAATAATGTAGTACTGTATTATGTTTTTTTGTAACCGTTGGGCAAAATGGCTTATTAGTTACAAAAATCAATGGTAGACGTTTTCAGTACTGATTTTGCGGGAGCAAATCTTAGTTGATCTTAAAGTTACAATTATTATAAGTTAAAAAATTATTTATTTATCGATTCAGTATACTCTATTTCTTTACAAAAATGAGCAGCGACTCAAATAAATATGATTTGTGTTAACATAAATTCATTAAATATATTTAAAAAATGATCTGTATTCTTTACTTGACACAATGGCGACTCTAAAATTTTATTTTAATAAGTATGGTTTTACTCCACTATCAAAGTAATATACTTCAAGACAAATAAAATTAGTGTATAAAAATATTTTATTATATATATAATTTGTGAGAAAAATATAATATGTAATCTCTTAAACATAAATTGTGAAAAAGAAAATAACTTAATATTAATACCTAATGGAAAAGTAGAGCATCCATTTTCAGCTGTTTGATATGCTGCACATTATCCATTCACTTTTTTGCATTACGACCTTGACTCCTTTCTTCCATTGTCTCCATTGCATCACATGCACTTATCTAAAAATCTAACTTAGGAAATAAACTTTACGACACTTCTCCACGCTACGTCTCGTTCCTGAAGGAAAATTAAGCGATTAAAGGAATTTTTCCATTATAATGGATGAAATAATGGATGTATGTTTTCGACACACCTTGACATTTGAGCCGTTGTTATGCCGGGAACAACCGGGATGCTGTGATAATGCGCGGACGCGTTGTTCTCCATTGATTCTGCTTGGATGGAACTCGGGATTAACG
Source organism: Pachyrhynchus sulphureomaculatus (assembly GCA_019049505.1). NCBI lineage: Eukaryota > Metazoa > Arthropoda > Insecta > Coleoptera > Curculionidae > Pachyrhynchus > Pachyrhynchus sulphureomaculatus. The sequence goes on from CM032455.1 coordinate 182,415,486, forward strand.
AACAGGGAAGGCCTGGATAGTTTTCTATGCGTTTTAATGGCCATGCTATATCGAAAAATGCATACAGCATATCGAGTATCTCAAATTAAGTCCATTATTGGAGCTACACACCTCACTTTAATTAGTTATTATAATCTCAGTATTATACTGGTAAAAACAGTTTTTTTTTTCAAATTACTTTGAAATTAAATATGTTTAAATAAATAAGTATTTATCTTACATAAAATAAAGGATAAATCTGGAATGAAATGGAATAGGGCGAATACAAAAAAAAATAAAATAACTATCCATAGACGCAGAATTAACAAACATTGTACTAATTTTGGATGGTTGTAGCTTCTACTTGATGGAAATTCATTATAAATATAATAAAAGACTGTTTTTAGTCAATTTCCACTGGTTTATTTAAATTGCGATGACGCGTTTCGCTGTCGATGCAGCTTCTTCAGATCACATTCAGATTCACATTTTACACTGTCAAGTTAGGTTTAATGTTCACAATTTTATATAATTTCTCATTATAATATTACACCTAATTTAAATTACATTGATAGTATTGGAAAACCCACATAGATTTGGAATTAGGAGAATAAATTCAATAATGGTGAATTGCTTAAATCTACCTGGTCATCGAGTAAAGTACCTGTAGTCCTTAATCGATTTATTTGCATTGTCTCTAAAAGGTTTAGTTTTAAATCTTTTTGTGGGGTGCGTAAAATTTTGAAATTCTTGTTAAATGTGTGATTTTCTGTTAAAAGATGACTAGCATATGTTGAATTAGATTTTCTATGGATGAAACTTTTTCGTGTTTTTATAATTCTTTGTATAAATGTACGTCCAGTTTGTCCTTTGTATGTTTTAGGACATGACCCACATGTTAATTGATAAACCCCTGATTTATTGTCTTTATTGATTTGTGGTTTGTAGTTTTTAAGATATTTCCCTATAGTATTGTTAGTCTTTTAAGCTATGTTGATATTTTTTTTATTTAAAGATTTCCCCAGTTTTTCCGTTGGTTTGCCGAAATAGGTTAAGCATTTACGAGGCTGGTTTGAAAAGTCCGTGCAAAGTCCGAGAGATGGCACCACCGGCGCGTATCGAGGTCATGTTTAGTTAGTAGCATCTCTTGAATGAACGCACACCAAGTTTCAGCCATATTGGTCTATTTCTTTGTGTTTGGCATTCGTGTGAATCAAGGAAGTCGAGTGATTTTCAAGAAATGGACGAAAAAGAATTTCGTGTGGTGATTAAACATTACTTTATGAAAGGCAAAAAGCCTCAGGAGACTAAAGAGAAGCTTGATAAACATTATGGTGACTCTGCACCTTCGATTAGAACAGTTTATAAGTGGTTTCAAAATTTTCGGACTGGCCATATGGGCACAAGTGACGCTGAACGTTCTGGACGGCCTGTGGAGGTTACGACTCCAGAAATCATTGATCAAATCCATGATATGGTGATGGATGACAGAAGAGTTAAGGTGCGTGAGATTGCTAGTGCTGTGGGCATCTCGACTGAATGGGTACATAATATTTTGCATAAACATTTGGACATGAGAAGGCTATCCGCAAGATGGGTGCCGCGATTGCTCACGCTTGACCAAAAACGGAATCGTGTGAAGTGTTGCAAGGATGGTTTGCAGCTGTTCCAGAAGAATCCGGAGGACTTTAAGCGTCGTTTCGTCACTGTGGATGAAACATGGATACATTACTATACTCCTGAGACCAAACAACAATCTAAACAATGGGTTACCAAGGGGGAATCTGCACCAAAAAAGGCGAAGACCGTTCCTTCGGCCGGAAAAGTTATGGCGACTGTCTTTTGGGAGTCGCAAGGGATAATCCACATCGACTATCTGGAAAAGGGTAAAACTATTACAGGTGAATATTATTCATCGTTATTGGACCGTTTGAAAACCGAGCTGCAAGAAAAACGCCCGCGATTGGCCCACAAGAAAGTCCTTTTCCATCACGACAACGCACCAGCACACACCTCAGCAGTTGTGGTCGCAAAATTAAGGGAAATAGGATTCCAACTCGTTTCACATCCCCCTATTCTCCAGACTTGGCTCCCTCGGACTACTATTTGTTCCCCAATTTGAAGAAATGGCTGGCGGGACAAAGATTTTCTTCAAACGAGGAGGTGATTGCCGACACTAATGGATATTTTGCAGACTTGGACAAATCCTATTATTCGGAAGGGATCAACAAACTAGAACATCGTTGGACGAAGTGTATAAGCCTAAAAGGAGACTATGTCGAAAAATAAAAAAGGTTTACCCCAAACACATAAGTAGTTTTTATTTTTGCACGGACTTTTCAAACCAGCCTCGTAAATGTGGCATTTCTGTCCTTAAAACATGGGTATATTTCTGAGATTGCCTTGTTTCTAAGTTTTTTCCTAACAATATTATTGATTAAAGTAACCGAATAACCATTGTTAACGGCTACTTGTTTTATGTAGTTTAATTCTTTAGTAAAATTTTCCTCTGATAAGGGGATATTAGTTAGTCTATGTATAAAACTATGATAAGTTGCGAGTTTATGATGGTTAGGGTGGTGAGAACTATTGTGAATTGTGGTATCTGTATGACAAGGTTTGGGATATATTGCAAATTCATGTTTTTTCATGGTTTTACTGATTGTTAAGTCTAGGAAGTTGATTTTCCCTTCGATTTCTTCTTCCATTGTAAAACTGATATTTCTATGTAAATAATTAATATACTGTAAAAAGTGAGTTAATTGTCTGTCCGTACCTGTAAAGCATACAATTATATCGTCTACGTATCGATACTAGTATAGACAATTATTGTTATGATGGTTGTTAAATATCATTGTTTCAATACTGTCAATGAAAATTTCGGCAAGTAGTGGACTTAATGGACATAAATACAACATTTAAATGCTTAACCTATTTTGGCAAACCAACGAAAAAACTGGGGAAATTTTTAAATCAAAAAAATATCCACATAGCTTACAAGACTAACAATACTATAGGGAAACATCTTAAAAACTACAAACCACAAATCAATAAAGACAATAAATCAGGGGTTTATCAATTAACATGTAGGTCATGTCCTAAACATACATTGGACAAACTGGACGTACATTTATACAAAGAATTGCAGAACACCAAAAAAGTTTCATCCATAGAAAATCTAATTCAACATATGCTAATCATCTTTTAACAGAAAATCACACATTTAACTAGAATTTCAAAATTTTACACACCCAACCAAAAGGTTTAAAACTAAACCTTCTAGAGACAATGCAAATAAATCGATTAAGGACTACAGGTACTTTACTCAATGACCAGGTATATTTAAGCAATTCACCATTATTGATTTTATTTTCCTAATTCCAAATCTGTGTGGGTTTTCCAATACTATCAATGTAATTTAATTAAGTGTAATATTATAATTAAGAAATTATATAAAATTGTGAACATTAAACCTAACTTGACAGTGTAAAATGTAGATCTGAAGAAGCTGCATCGACAGCGAAACGCGTCATCGCAATTTAAATAAACCAGTGCAAATTGACTAAAAACAGTCTTTTTAGTGTTCCGTACGGAACACTTATAAGATCACTTCGGTGTCTGTCTGTCTGTCTGTCTGTCTGTCTGTCACACCCGATTTTCTCCGAAACTATTTGACATAGAAAGGTGAAATTTGGTAATAATATAGGAATTGATGGCCTCATCAGAGCCATGTAGTTTTGAGAATTAAATTTTGACTTAAGGGGTTAGTTTTAGGGGGTGAAGTCGGAAGCGAAAAAAAAATTTTTTTACTAGGTCATCGAGTGTGTGGTGTCAAATGAAAGCTTGTGAAAACGCGAGTAAAAAATATATATATAATATTATACTTGCGCGCACTTTTCGTTGTGTTATTTTTAAAAATTCGCGAAATATCGCTGTCCCGGGCCTTATCTCGAAAAGTACTTATCAAAAAATTTCGAAAAAATTCTGGAATATTCTCCACGGGGTGTAGATTGAACGAAAATTATCACGAGTGCATTACCTTTAATAATTTATATGGTATATAAAAAAAAAAATTTCAAGGTCATCAGATTTCAGTAAAGATTGGAAACAAACTTTATTGAAAACTCATTTAGGTGTGTTTTGTGAAGTCACTGATCATTTTATACCACCGTAACATAAATTTTGACTTAAGGGGTTCGTTTTGAGGGGTGAAATCGGAAGTGAAAAAAATTTTTTTTTACTAGGTCATCGAGTGTGGTGTCAAATGAAAGCTTGTGAAAACACGAGTAAAAATATGTATATATATATATATATATATATATATATATATATATATATATATATATATATATATATATATATATACTCGTATATAATGTAATACTTGCGCACACTTTTCTTCGTATTACTTTTAAAAAATCGCTGTCCCCTACCTTATCTCGAAAAGTACTAATCAAAAAATTTTGAAAAAATTCTGGAATATTCTCCACGAGGTATAGATTGAACGAAAATTATCACTAGTGCATTACCTTTAATAATTTATTTGGTATATAAAAAAAAAACAAAATTTCAAGGTCACCAGTTTTCAGTAAAGATTGGAAACAAACTTTATTGAAAACTCATTTGGGGTGTGTTTTGTGAAGTCACTGATCATTTTATACCATCCTAACAAAAATTTTTATTTTGAAAACAATCAACGTACGGAACACTAATTGTGCAAGTTCAACTTGCACTTGACCGGTTTTATTATATAGCATTGTACTAATTTTACATTTTTAGGAGTGCATTTCGATACAGCAAGGACAGATGACGGCGCAAGGTAAACAATTAGCTGTCTAAATGGACTACGCTGGAACCATGAAACTAGATAGAAACCAAGTTATAATATATATAATATAAAACACTTTTTAAAACTAGCTTGATTTATGGTATAGCTACATAGAAGTCTGCCTCAAGGATTCTGGGGAGGCCAAAAACTCGTTGAATTTACCACCAAACAACAAAAGATCTAAAAATCGTATATAACAGCCACTTTATATAGCAACATATAATGTAAGAACTCTGCCAACAGATGAAAACCTAATAGAATTGGAAGTACGTAGAACTGGAGAGGACCAAATCATATTGAACTCCGGAAACTGTCTGTATTATGCAGGTTAAGAAACTTTGATTAGAGGAGTCGACTTCTTGGTAAATAAAAAGCATGTTGACCAAATCAGTGAAGTCAAAAATGTTAGTCCGAGAGTCATATATCTGACAATCTAACTAGAGATACTCTCTAAAAATTGTTCAGGCCTATGCACCAACGAGCACTCACTCAGAGGATGAAATAGAAACATATTATGAAGAAATCTCCACTGCTCTACAAGACGGAAAACGCATTTTACGATGTTGATCGGTGACTTCAATGCGAAGATTGGAAGCAAAGAGGACGTAAGGAAAACTGCAATAGGTCATCATGGGCTGGGAGATCGAAACGAAAGAGGAAGGACCCTAATAGACTTAATACATCAAAATAGTTTATATGTAACTAGCCGTGCCCGCGGACCCGCTCGCGTGGACTTGATTTACTACTGTCGTTACTGATTATTGATACATTTTTCCTTATCTCCCATTATCTCTACATAATTTCCATTATCTAGGCTTATCTCTGCTCATCTCCTATTATTTCTCCTTATCTCCCATTATGTCACCTTCTCTCCCATTATCTAGGCTTATCTCGACTTATCTCCCATTATCTCACCATAACTCCCATTATCTAGACTTATCTCTTCTTATCTCCCATTAATTCTCCTAATCTCCCATTATTTATACTTATCTCCCATTATCTCACCTTATCTCCTATTATCTAGGTTTATATCGAATTACATCGAATTATATAGAACATATGTATAAATTTATAAAAACACGTAAATCGGATAAGTGGTTCTCAAGTAATAAGCGCACTAACGGATAGACATACAGACAGACAGACAGAGAGACGTTACATTTTATATATATTATATTCTTTGCAACATGATATTGTTCCATATTTAATGGTTGAGGCAGTGTATTACAAGAGAACGGGCTAACGGTAACCTTTTTTCCGACTTGATTCACTATTATCATCACTGCTTATTCTTTATGTTACTTAACGCAATAAAATATATCCTATAACTTGGTCAGAGAACATATGTATATTTAAAAAAAAATGCACGTAACGCACTAACGAACAGACAGACAGAGAGACGTTGCATTTTATATATATTATAGATAGATAACCTGGCCAGAGAACATATGTATGTTTTAAAAAAAAGTACGTAAATCGGATAAGTGCTTTTTCAGTGATAAGCGCACTAACGGACAGACAGACAGATAGAGATACGTTGCATTTTATATATATTATAGATGTAATAAAATATATATCTATAACCTGGTCAGAGAACATATATGAATTTAAAAAATCACGTAAATCGGATAACTGGTTCTCGAGGGATAAGCGCACTAACGGACAGACAGACAGACAGAGAGATGTTGCATTTTATATATATTATAGATTATAGATGAATACCTTCTTCAAAAAGAACCAAAACAGAAAATGGACATGATTTAGCCCAGATGATAAAACAAAAAATGCAGTAGATTTCATAATCAACAACAGGAAAGGTATTATCAAAGATGTAAGTGTCCTAAATAGATGTTCAGTTGGGAGTAACCATCGGTTTGTGACATGAAAAGTGTTTATTAACATTAAACAGGAAAGAAACAACATAATTCTCATAAGAAACCACAATAAATGGACAACCCCGGAGGATGTACTTTCTTATAAAAGAGAGATCGCAAGCTCCTTGGAACACAATGAAGATACAGCAGATGATGAGATATGTATTTGAAAACATAAAAAATAGTATAGAAAATGCCATTGACACAACTTGCTCAAAACAACAAAAATAACAGAAATTAAATCAAAGAGTAAAAGAACTAATGAAGCAAATGAGAGAAATGGTAGATAAGACTACAAATGAATACAAAACTATAATAGAGAGATATCTGTTGTAGAATAGAATAAAAGCCCAAAAGTTTTGAGAAGGAAGAACATAATGGGAAGGAAAGACATACGCAAGACAAAGGACATGCATGGTAATGTAGTAACAAACAAAAGAGATATTTTACAGATCATCGAATTATTTGATCAACAGTTATATACCTTATAAGATAAAAGAACAGAAATCAACATACCAAAAGTCCTAAATCAGGGGTCGAAGGATATCCCAGATATCACAGAAGAAGAAATCACATCAGCCTTGAAGGAGATGAAAAATAACAAAGCTCCTGGTGAAGATAATATTGTAGTAGAGGTAATTAAACAAGGAGGGCAACAAATTATCAAATCACTTAAAATTTTATTCAATAAATGTCTTCTGATTGATGACCTTGAAATTTCTGTATTTTTTATATATACCAGCTAAATTATTACAGGTAATGCATTCGTGATAATTTTCGTTCAATCTACACCCCGTGGAGAATATTTCAGAATTTTTTCAAAATTTTTTGATAAGTACTTTTCGAGATAAGGCGGTGGACACCGATTTTTCGCGATTTTTTAAAAATAATACAGAGAAAAGTGCGCGCAAGTATTACATTATATATATATTTTTTACTCGTGTTTTCACAAGCTTTCATTTGACACCATATTCGATTACCTAGTAAAAAATTTTTTTTTCACTTCCGATTTCACCCCCTAAAACTAACCCCTTAAGTCAAAATTTAACTTTCAAAACTACATGACTCTGATGAGGCCATCAATTCCTGTATTATTACCAAATTTCAACTTTCTATGACAAATAGTTTCGGAGAAAATCGGGTGTGACAGACGGACAGACAGACAGACAGACAGACACCGAAGTGGTCTTATAAGTGTTCCGTACGGAACACTAACAAGACTAATTTATAATTATAAACGGGGTTCAAGTAATAGTGGAAGAAGGGGACGGAACATCTTAAGTTTAATAAAATATTATTTTTTTATTGGTCCTCATCTCTGTTAAGCTAAGTAGGTTGAGTTGTTTTCAACACCATGAGCATATTGACAAACATTATTAACCAAAGAATGGTTGTTTATTGCATAACGACAAAACAAGGGCCACTGTTAAAAGGACACTTCCCCTTTGACTAGTTCTGACAACATATTTGTGGCACAAAATACCGGATAGGTGTGCTTCAATGTAGTTTTCGTCCTTGGAAATAAAAAAATAAATAAATCTCCGTTAAACAGCTAATTAAGTCGTAATTCGTGCTAAAAACTACTAAACATTATAGATTATTCGAAACAGTCACGACATTTTCAAATACCAGTAACGTCTATTTAAAATAAACATGTTTAATTCTTAGGTTAAGTCGCTCAGAATAAAGTAATTGATTAAGCTGTCCTTATTTACATTTAATAAATTTTAGGTACAGCTACCGCCACAAAAATCCGAACATTTAATAGTTAATGTCAATTTTTACTTCCGTCGCTAACGGAAGTAGTAGTCAAAAAAGATCTCTAGAAGAAACAAACTTTCCAATTACCGTCGTTCTGTTTATCTATGAAGCAGTTGCCGAGATAATTCCCGAATGAAATGAGATATCAAATTTGGTACACATATTGTATAAATACTTAATGTCAGGAGAGTAGATAAATTTTAAGGAGTTTCCGTAATATTATGACGATTTTTCCTGATTTTTGGTTTCAGTAGTGACCAAATCTAAAGCATAATTATTTACAGTTGAACACACTTAAAGTGTACCATATTTATTTGGAGTTGATAGCAGAATTCTCACACTGTAATTATAAATACATGTTGGAGTCTCTTATCCATTGAAGAATATCTGCTTTCTTCCATGAATTTTATCGGGAGTCGTTCTAATAATCGAGAATAGTGTGGGGCATTGTCTAATACTATGACTGATTCTACTAGTACACATTCAATCATTTGTTGAAAGTATTCCTCAAAAACATCGGTCATCATCTCCTCATAGTAATCTTCAGTAGACTTTCATTCGAATTACAACAAGCCGCCGTCGAGCAATACGTTTTCACTGCGACCTTTTCCTGAAGGAGCTTGTTTGGCACTCTTAATATTTTTGTCAATCCAGAATTTTTTCACTGCGTGTCCCTCATTAACCTAAGTCTCATCTAAATAAAAAATATTTCTTTCTTCGACTCGAAATTGTCTGATTGCTCGTAGATATTCTCTTCTCCAACAAATTATTTCTGTTTTATCGATAAGAACAGATTTTCTATTGTGTTTTCCCCAACGAAAATTTTTTAAATCTGGTAAGTTCTGGCCTTCTCTGATTTCTTGCATGTGGTGTAGGTATTTCTTTCTTAGTAAAAAAATGGTGTACTTTTCTTTTTATTGCGTTTTTAAAGTCCTCATCGACCTTTAAGGGCTCCTTTTCTTTGTGATTCTGAGGTTCGTTGTAACGACTTCGTTTTCTTTCTTTTAGAAATCTACAAATAGTTGCTGGTCCAACTCCCATCATGTTGGACCAGGTTTCCACAATTTCACGGACTAGGCTTGTTGGCTGTTGATGCACTAGGGCAGGGGTCGGCAACCTTTTAACTAAGGGGTGCCAGTTTTCATCCATACAACATTTTGCGTGCCGACATAGGTACTTACTACAACTAAAATTAACAAAAATTAAATTAAATTAACTTAAAATATTGCTTTTAGAAAGTTTAATTACAAAAAAAATTTAACATTTAACAAACAATTTTCTTATACTAGTCCTAGGACCTAGTGTGAACCCTGTGCTTGAAGTTCTTTAGAGAGTTTTCTTATATCCGGTTCATGTCTGGTTATTTTCAGTGTCACACATGCTTCCGAGTTGTCTGTTGTCAGCCTGCTTCGGTACGGGTTTAAAATCACTCTCATATGGGAAAAAAGTTGTTCACAGATATAGGATGATCCGAAAGCTGTAAGCATGGCAAACGCTACTTTCTTAAGACAAATAAATTTTTCTGGTAAACTCAACCAATAACTGGGTATCTCGTTTGAATAGTTCTGGCAGTCACCTTCTAATACCCTTCTTAATTCTACAAATTTCGTGTTCCATAACTCGGAGCTTTTAAATTCAATGTATTGAAGATCAAAATCATTAATGTCCATCCATGAGAAAAGAGATATGTCAAAACAACTGCTGGAAAAATCCAATAAACCTGGTTTGATTAAAAAAGCGAACATAGGACCATGTTTATCAAAATCCTGACCCCTCTCGATAAACTCCTCTTTTAAATTAGTCATATATTTAAGAATTTCGTCTATTAGTGCACCATCGTCGACACTGGATATATAAGTTTTTAAATTTGGAAAATATTTATATGTGTTTGTAGTAGTGTATATCTGAATATGCACTTTTAATTCCTGCAGAAACGCCTTAAATTGTCTATGGATCAGTGAAGAACGACTGACAATGTAGTTAACTATTACCCTATCCATCACGGATTTTAAACTTCCAGCGGAGATTTTAGCGCACAAACTCTTTTGGTGAATTATGCAATGAAAATTCAAAACTGATCAACCCATGCGTTCAATAAGAAGGGAAACAAGTCCTTTATGTCTCCCAATCATAGCAGGAGCGCCATCTGTCGTTACGCAAAAAATTTTATTTAAATCAATGTTCCGCTTTTTCAAAATGTTTAACAAATTCTGAAAATATATCCTCTCCTCTTGTAGTTCCCTGCAATGGAAGCAGACAAATCAGCTCTTCATACACACTGCCATCATCGAAGTATCGCGCAACGATTCCCAGGCGGGCAATGTCATTAATATCGACACTTTCATCCAATGCTACACTAAATACAAAAACTCCGTTTGATAGCGTCTCTCTGCTGTTTTTGGACATTTTGTGTCATTTCGGTAATTCGTCTCTCGATGGTCCGCGTTGATGCCGGTATATCCCTAATCCTGGCCAATATTGTATCCTTATTGGGCAAGTAGTCGAATAAAATCTCGCCAGTACTCAAAAACGTTTGCTTCATAAATTCTCCGTCAGTGAACGGCCTACCCTTTTGTGCCAACGATTGTGCAATTTTGAAACTGCATTCAGTTACGTAAATTTTAATGTTTAAACTTTTCGACGACTATTGACTGGAACGGATGTTACTTCTATACTAAATGATCCAAACGTGTAGCCGCTTGCTATATATAGAAAAATAATGTTTCCAGAAAATTCCAATAATTACGTTTATTAAATTTCTTAGAACAAAAATTATTATCTACAACGCGTCCATTGCAATCAAAGGGCCGCCTAGAAGTTAAATCTAATAAAAACTAAAGTTCGGCAATATAAAAAGAGTTGCGGCGCGCGTCGGAACGATTGAAGTCAAGTCAAACAAAAACCGCCTTATAGCAGCTCTTTTGATCTGAATTGCGGACTTTTATTTGTGTTTTTTTGCCTAGGCTTATATTTTGAGGCTTGCCGTCTTTAATACTTGCCGAAATTAAAGCCAAACCAATGCATTCAGTAAAATTATAACTTAAAAAATATATATTTTGTAATTTTTGGTAATAATACCAAGTGACCTATATAATATATCGTTTTTTGTTTGTATCGTTAAAGTAATACTGTCTTCGATTATTTACTTAATTTCGAAACATGTCACAGATTACAGAATTAATGTGTAAACTTTGAATAGGTACGCGTGCCATTCAAAACTGCTTGGCGTGCCAGAGATGGCAAGCGTGCCATAGGTTGCCGACCCCTGCACTAGGGCATCATGGACGTTAAGTATCATTGTTTTTTCTCGCAGGGAAAATGCAGATTTGCAGACTCCGCGAAATTTGACCGGGGCAAAACTGAAAGTTGAAGCCATCGCTGTTCTGATTTCAACTAAGCATATTATAGGTTTTTGCTTTATTTTTATACTTACATATTTTTATCGCATACTTAAGTACTGAGACACCTACCTACCAATAAGTACTTTGGTTAATTATACTCCAATAACTGTTAAATCCTAAATAATTTTATGATACCTATTTATCATAAAGTTTCATAACACTGTAGATCTCTAGTTCTTAAGAATTGCTAATTGTACTCGTTAAGGCCTTTATCATACAAATAAGGTTTTTAGTTTCATCATTTATTCATTAAAATAAACTTTGAAATGCGTTGATTTTTATAGCTTATTGTAAAGTTTAGAAGGCATGTAATAAAATATTTTTCAGAAAAAGGTCGCACTGTTGTATAGAGATAGAAAATAAAGGTGATTAAAACTAAAAATGCAAATAATTGGTAGAGAAATTTCGGACGCATATGTTTATATCCCAGTTTGTGTGCTATCAACTCCAAACAAACGGACTCTAAAAAGGGTTAATGGGAGGGGGGGGGGGTTGAAGTTAGAGGAGTTGTTTCGTAGATATCATGTTATACGTTATTTTCAAGGGTCTTGAAGTTGAGAAATTTTAGGTGGTTTTTTTTCATTATTTCCAATTTTAACAGAAATAATATGTATAGGGATGTGATTACAGAGTGATCTCAAAATGAACATAGATTTTTACGACTTGTTTTTGCGAAGAAACTACTGAGTAAATAAGTCTACTATATTTTCAACTGCATTTAGCGACGACCGACAATTTCAAATATTTGATATCAAGAAAATTTGCCATATGGTGTTGTATATTTTTTCGACTTCATTATCGCAAAGAAGACCAACCAAAAAGGATAGCTAGATAAAATCGTGAACATTCCGAGCAATTTCCCATAAGTATTCACAAAACAAAACTAATTACGAGGATCATTCAAATCACAACAAAATTAACAAAGGGCTCTTCCGGTCGGTGTATCAAATCGGAAGTCAAGTGGGAGACTATTATCAAATAGTTTTAGCACGTAATATTGTACAGTCAGTCACGATAGTCGAATAAATTTAATGAAACGTGGAGTTTTTGCTAGAAAACTATTGCTAGTGGTGGAAAACCAACGGTAGGATACTTTTTATATATTTTGTGGCATACACCCCTAAATTTTTCCCGAAAAATATTTACGTTCGCAGTGCACGACCAACAGATTTAGAGAGTACTACTTGGCTGTCCCTCTCTTTCATTTTCTTTCTATCGTAAATGTAATGTGGAAGTATTTTCTATTTAAAGCATCCCTTACATAACACAGGGCAACAAAAAAATATTTTTGTTTTGGTGCCTGGGATTTTAGAGCTGATTTTAACTATATTTGGGACGCTAAATCTATACATGCAATCCGTTTTTCTCTATCAGCTCTACTTTTTTATGTAGGTATAATGGTTTTATTGTCAGTCTGTAATTGAGTAAATTCCAGGTAAATCTATAAATAGTGGAACCATTGCCTATCAGGTACCTGAACTGACCCTTTTAATCACCTAACTCGGGTAAGTCTCGTCAGTTTGTGCGTTCTTACTAATGAGAGTAGATCGAATTCGGCGTGTTATTTTATGTTAAGAAAAGAGTGTTTTTGTGTTATTGAACAGAATTAAAATGAGTTCAGGTTCCAGTTCAAGAAGAAGTTGTGTAAATCAACCTGATGTGTTTTGCTATATATGCGGAGAATACATGTTTCAACAAAACAGACAAACTATTACTGACTTTGTAAAGCGAGCGTATCTTGGATACTTTGGAGTTAAGCTTGGTGATCAGGACAAAACGTGGGCCCCGCATCTCGTATGTAAAACTTGTACAGAGCATTTACGGCAGTGGACTACCGGGAAAAGAAAATGTCTAAAATTCGGCGTACCAATGGTTTGGAGAGAACCAAAAAATCACTTCAATGATTGTTATTTCTGTTTAGTAAATACTAATGGAATCAATCGAAATAACCGCAGTAAGTGGACTTATCCCAATTTAGACTCGGCAATACGACCTATCCCGCACTCAGATGAAATACCGATTCCAACATTTCATCAGCTACCACATATCTCTGATGACGAATATTTTCCCTCTGATCGCTCTTCTGATGCTAATAAAAGTTCCGATGCTAATGAAACTAACAGTGACTATGAGGGGACGTCATCAGTTCCTCAACGCTTCAATCAAAATGAATTAAATGATCTCACCAGGGATCTCAATTTATCGAAAAAAGATTCTGAAGTACTGGCTTCTAGGTTGAACGACAAAAATTTACTGGAACAAGGAACCAAAATTATCTTTTACCGTACAAGAGAAAAAGATCTGCTACCAATCTTTTCTCAAGAAGACAATCTTGTATTTTGTCACGAAATTAGGGGACTCATGAAAGAAATGGGACTTTCTGAATATATTCCAGATGATTGGCGCCTATTTATTGACAGTTCAAAGCGAAGTTTAAAATGTGTCCTTCTACATAATGGGAATAAATATGGTTCAATACCACTAGCTCACTCAACGAAACTGAAAGAAGAATATAATACCATAGCTTTGGTCTTGCAGAAGATAAAGTATTACGAACATCAATGGATGATTTGTGTAGACTTAAAAATGGTAAACTTTCTTCTTGGGCAGCAAAGTGGTTACACGAAATATCCGTGTTTCTTGTGCCTCTGGATAGTAGGGACAAAACACACCACTGGGTTAGAAAAGATTGGCCTCAGAGAGAAAACATGGAGGTTGGGAAAAGAATGTCATTAACGACGCTTTGGTTGAAAGAGAAAAAATCATACTTCCTCCGTTACATATAAAGTTGGGCTTAATGAAGCAATTTGTAAAGGCTCTTGATAAGAATGGGTCTTGTTTTGCATATATAGGGGTAAAAATGCATCAGTTGAGCACAGAAAAACTCAAAGCAGGGATATTTGACGGTCCACAAATAAGACAATTAATTAAGGATCCTGCCTTCATAAATTCAATAAATCAAGTTGAACGAGAAGCGTGGACATCATTTGTTGCAGTTGTAGAAAATTTTCTAGGCAAACATAAAGCTCAAAACTATGTTGAAATGGTTAACAAGATGCTTAATAGTTTCAAATCCTTAGGGTGCAATATGAGTATTAAAATACACTATTTACACAGCCACTTAGACCGTTTTCCAGAAAATTTAGGAGACATGAGTGAGGAACAAGGTGAAAGATTTCACCAAGATATTAAAGTTATGGAGGACCGCTACCAAGGAAGATGGGACATGCACATGATGGCAGATTACTGCTGGAGTTTAAAAAGGGACTGTTTAAAAAAACATTCAAGAATGTCGCGGAAAAGAAGCTTTCCAAGTGTTGAGTGACTATTTCATTTCTTCAATGTTTTTTTTTTTGTTTGTAAATACGACATAATATTGTATTTTGTATAACTAAAATAAAAATTTCGTATCTACTTTTGTTTACTACACTTACGGATTTGAGTTACAATAATGTAACTTATATTTCTCTAAAATTGTATATCTTAAAAATTTGAGCTCCTAGGTACAAATGAATACGTTATTTGAATTCAGGACATCAAATTGATATAGAATCAGCTCAAAAAACCTCGACACCAAAACAGCTGTTCCCCTGTGTAATTAATTAGACAGAGGAACTTTATTTATTTTATACCATCATAATCGTTTTAAATATTTACTGAATCTCGAAATTTACTTTTAATTAGTATTGATGTTAACATGGAACGGAAATTCTTAGGACCTTATTTAGATGAGAAATCGTGGCTCTTAAGGTTAGACCAGCGCTGTGTTTCCCATCGAGTACAATTTACAGCGATTCAAGAACAACGTGAATCGCTTTTTCCGCACTCGTGCCGCTCCTAGAGCGCTTTAGGGACTTCCCTGCAGCACGTGTGCTAGACCCATATAAAAAAAAAAAAGACCGTGTTGACGTTCCGCCTACGATTGTATAGTAAAGATCATACACAAGATCTATCCCCAAAAACCACAATTTTCTCCCCCATTTTTGGGAGTAAAAAGCTGAGAGATATGCTTAAAAAGGTTTGTAATAGAAGGTTTACTTCTTTAAGATCCATTAGGGCGAGAGATATATGCCCTCCAGCTTCTCTTCCTAATCATACAACTAATCATAATATTGAATTAATCACATTGTTTTATTTAATTTAGTATTATCGCTAATATATATATATATATATAATATATATATATATATATATATATATATATATATATATATGTACATATGCAGTAAAGTCTGTTCATAACGAACTCCAAAAAATCACTAAAAAATGGCTCGCTATATCCGAAGTTTGTTACAAACAGTAAACAAAATCTAATATCATTTTTTACTACTTTTTTATTTAGATTAGGCGCTAATGCTTAAAAAAAATAATAATAATAATTATTAAATTAAAAGAAACGGAAAATAACACAAGTCACACTGAAGTTATTATTATGTACATACGTCCGTACATATACGAGTATAAACGAAAACATTAAAATACGTAGTTTATACAATAAAATCAATAATTTTCGTTTGTACAATTTTATCTGAAAAAGAAATGAGGTCAAGGTCACAAAAACTACTCCTTATATGTTCAGGAACTTCACAAGATTCCAAAAAATTGCGAGTTTTAGTCATTTCTGAAATGGATGGAACATAAATATTATCTCCTTCTTCAAGCTCGTCTTCGTCGTCATTATAGCTTAAAATCTTTCCAGAAGTCACTGATGTCACAATTTGATCGTCAGTTAATATTTCTCTCGTCATTAATTCATTATCAGCACATACAGATTCTTCAAAATTAAAGTGATTAAACATCTTTTTAATGTCCATTTCCACTACACTTTGTTGAATGCCAACATCGCAAACGAATTTTATACAATCAATAGGATCTTCTCGATGTTTTTCAGTCCACTGAGTCAACGGTAGTTCAACATTTGAGTCATATTTACATTCCTTTCTTAAAAATCCACCATGCTTAAAACAGTATGCAAAGGTTTCCCTACTGACTCTTTGCCAAGCCACATGGATAAAGTTTATAACGCCCAAGAGAGTTACAGAAAAAATGTTACCTTTATCGATCGTCTCTAATATGTTCATAAGTAAAATTTTTCTATAATGACATTTTAAAGAATGTATCACACCTTGATCTATAGGCTGAAGCTTTGCACTTGGTATTTGGAGGCATAAAAAACCAATTTTATTTGCTGTAGATCAACTTCAGGGTGCGCTGGACAGTTATCAATCAAAAGTAATATTTTTTTGTTTGTGAATTTTAATTCTTTGTACCATTCGATCAGTTCGTTTTTAAAAGTTTCTGATGTCATCCAGGCTTTACTGTTTGATTTGTACTTTACTGGTAAATGTTTTTAAAACACCTGGGATTGGCGCACGTTCCTATCACCAATAATTTTCTTTTCTCTGTTCCAGACATATTTGCAGTTACCAACACAGTATTCTTTACTTTTGATAATTTTCCTCCAGCATAATTCTCTCCGATAAACTTTAATGTCTTATCAGGAGTCATCTTGTAAAACAAACCCGTTTCATCCGCATTAAAAATGTCAACATATTCATAACTTACTCGAATTTCCGGCCATACATTGGCCAACCAGTGATCAACAACAGTCATATCGACTCCTGCAGTTATATATATATATATATATATATATATATATATATATATATATATATATATAATGTTACAATAGAGGTTTTCACGGATAGTGGAATGTAACACATTAAAATTCCGGGTTTCAATCCATTCGTCTAACAATGAATTTGCACGACGTTTCGCCAAAATATCATTTGGCATTTTCAAGCGCTTTTGCTGCTGTTGCTACTCCATAGTGCGATCTTGCTGCTGGTGCCGCTCGAAGCTAACTCGTTAGTGACTCGGTAGATCAACTGTAGATCATCTATTCCTGGTTACACAAATAATTAAAAAGAAAGGCGCATAAGAACACGAAATACGAGTAAATCTGCTTTATGTGGATTTACAGAAAGCTTATGACAGTGTACCTTTAAATCTACTCTGGAAGGCTTTAGGATAAATTAATTCAAGTACGGATGATCAAAGCTATTAAGTCATTGCACAACTTCAGTCTGGCAAAGGTTAAAGTGGACAGTTGCTGACCCCAGGGTTCACTGTTTCAAAAGGACTGAAGCAGGGATCCTGTCTCTCACCTACGCCGTTTAAAATGTATTTCGAACAGGCTTCTAAAACATAGAAAAAAATCCCAATACATGGAAATGCTTATGAATAAATGGACATTGTTACACACTTTGCATTGGCTAAAATTAGGATGAGTACATAACGTGTAAAAGAAATACAGTTTAGAATTAAATGTAAAGAATGTAAAGAAGACCGAATAGATGGGCGGTAGAAGCCAGGAATTGATATAAAATGATGGACCCACATCAAAGCTTGTGAAAAATATATGGGGCTAAAATAGGGGCTAAAACTACTCTGGGATGGACAAATGGAGAAAATTATGGAGATCGAAATACACAGCATCAGTATAATAACATATGGTGCTAGAGAAATGGACTTTTGGAGACGAGCGATTGGAAAGTTAAGATTAGATAGAGCAGGCTGTCAAGTTCATGCACAGTTTGCGCCAATTTCGGAGGTAACGCCTCCCGCTGCTCCCACCACTGCTAGACGTTAAGCGGCCGAGCCGCCGATCGCGGCTCGGCCGTTTACCAGACACAATGCGCTCCTCCTATGTCTCTAATAGCCGCTCCTGAGACTGCGCGAACGGCGGCAGCAGCAGTGGTGGGGGCAGCGGGAGGCGTTACCTCCGAAATTGGCTCGAACTGTGCATGACCTTGACAGCCCTGAAACAGAGTAACGACCTAAGGAATACGTGAAACATTGAGTATAAAGCGCAGGATTGTGCATAATAGTATAGAATGGGCGACAGCAGACGTGGAAGACTATGCGAACGCTTGATAGAGTGAAATAACAGTGGAATAAGAAGCAGAGGTCTGGATAAAAATCCATGGACAAACAGAGTCGAGTGGAAATTGGAAGTCGGAAAACGTAGAACGTTATTTAACCTACATTAATATATAATGCTAAAATTCCTCAAATAAAACGACATTTTGTTTCTACTCTATTACACGGAAACACGGTTTGGAATAGATCGCATCCGATAGATTGCATATCGTAAGCACTACGTATTTGAACCGAATACAAAAAAAGTGATTTTACTTCTTTATATTGTGGTTTAACTCGTAGTTCTAACAGTAAACGTAAGTAAATTTTTATTGTTTTAATATATACTAATCTTCTTACTTTAAATGACCCAATAAAATTTCGTGAAACGTCTCTCTTTTTAAATCTAATAAGAAGGTTATTAGTTCGTTTCACAATATATAAAATAACCGGTCAAGTGTAAGTTGAACTTGCGCAATTAGTGTTTCGTAAGTTGATTGCTTCTGAAATAAAAATGTAAAATAATCAGTGACTTCACAAAACACACTCCAAGTGAGTTTTCAACAAAGTTTGTTTCCGATCTTTACTGAAACTGATGACCTTGATTTTTTTTTTTTTACATACCAGATAAATTATTAAAGGTAATGCACTCGTGATAATTTTCGTTCAATCTACACCCCGTGGAGAATAATCTAGAATTTTTTCAAAATTTTTGGATCAGTACTTTTAGAGTTAGAGGGGGGGACAAGGATTTTTCGCGATTTTTTCAAAATAATCGAAAGAAAAGTGTGCGCATATAAGACATTATATATATTTTTGAACTCGTGTTTTTACAGCTTTCATTTGACACCTCACTCGATTACCTAGTAAAAAAATTTTTTTTTCACTTCCGATTTCACCCCCAAAACTAACCCCTTATGTCAAAATTTAACTTTCAAAACTATACGGCTCTGATGGAGCCATCAATTTCTATATTAGTTCCAAATTTCAACTTTTTACGTCAAATAGTTTCGGAGAAAATCGGGTGTGACAGACGGACAAACAGACAGACACCGAAGTGATTTTATAGGTGTTCGGAACACTAAAAATATATAAATTTTATAAATTTAGGACTAAAAGACATTTCTTCCATTTTTCCAAAGTACCAGGAGCTCTTATGGCTTTGTATTTCTAATACTAAATATGTAATCTGGGGCGTCGTCCAAGGGGTGCACAATACGTAATTTTTAACCAAATTGATTTTCTGACCGCAATTTTCAACAAATCGCTGTAATTTATTTTGGAATTCTTCCTTCTTGATTTCTCTATGGATCTGTCTGAGCGGATTTTTAATTATTTACCATGATTTTTACTTTTTTATTTTTACATATTTAACAATATGTATTGCCTTGTTGTCCAAAAAACTCATTTTTAGGCAATCAAAATGAGCCTCAGCACGAAATTTCAAGGAATCTCAATAATTTTTATTTGTAATCAATGATTTTTATTAATTTTTTCAATATATATTACTTTTTTTTTTTAAAAAAACACCTTTTTAGGTAATAAAATGAGTCTCAGTCACCCAATTTTCAAGGAATTTCAATAATTTTTTTTTTATAATCTTCGTTTTTGATTTCTCTATCGATCTGTCTGGGTGAATTTTTGGTTATTTACTATGATTTTTATTTATTTATCAATATAAATTGCTTTTTTTTTTAAAAAAAAACACCTCTTTAGGCAATAAAATGAACCTCAGTCACGCAATTTTCAAAGAATCTCAATAACTTTTTTTGTAATCGTCGTTTTTTATTTCTCTATCGATCTGTCTGGACGGGATTTTTGATTATTTGCCATGATTTTTATTAATTTATCAATATAAATTGCTTTTTTTTTTATTTAAAATTACATATGAATATAATATATATATATAAATATATATAATATATATATATATATATATATATATATATATATATATATATATAACATAATTTTTATTATTGACTATAGAAACTTTGTTTACCTTTTCTGGTAGATAAGGTTTTTAAGAAAAGCGTTTTGTCCTTATTAATCATTCTGCTTTAAGAGTACGTTATTGTTGATACGAAGTAATTTAGTAGCATTGTTTAAGAATGCAGTTTTTGCCAAAATGCCAAAGTGCAAATATTACCGTTCAGATCTGAAACAGAAAATTTATTTCTCTATATCAAAGTGGAAAGAAGCAAACTGAAATAGGAAAATCTTTAAATATGCATAGGGGCACTGTCAGCGAAATTGTGAAGAAATTTTCGAGAGGGGCACTGTTGATCTGGCATTTAAAAGTGGTAGACCTCGAGAAACAAGTAAGAGAGTAGACAAATTATAATTCGAAAAGCGAAAAATGATCCCAAGAAAACTGCTGTTGATATAATAAAGAACTAAGGCAGAAATATCAGGGTGTATTGGTGTCAGCCATGACTATTAGGCGTCGTCTGTTATCTGAAAATCTTCATGGTAGGCGTACTGTTAAAAAAACCACTCCTTACAAAGCGTCAGAAAAGAGAGATCGAAATTTCCTAAGGAACATAAAGACTGGGCTCAAAATCAATGGTCTCTAGTAATCTTTAGAGACGAAAGTAGGTTTCAATCTCTTTGGAAGTGATTCTACTGGTTATGTAAGAAGACCTGTTGGTCTAAGATATGACCCCCCCCCCCCCCAAAGTTACCTTGTACCTACTGTCAAACACGCCAGTGGAAATATCATGATATGGGTTGTCCTCGACGGTCTGGTACGGGCCATTGGCAAGGACAAATGGTAAAAAAATGGATGCTCAAATGTATCTTGAGATATTGGAAAATAATTTGATTCCTTATGAAGAAGATTTGCCACTGTCATGGATTTTTCAACAAGACAATGACCCAAAACACACATCTCGCTTGGCCAAGAATTGGTTTTCTGAACAAAAGGATTCGGGTGATGCCCTGGCTTTCACAATCATCTGATTTTGAACCCGATAGAGAATCTTTGGCACTATCTGGATAAACAAATTAGGAAAAGGAATATAAAAAACGGGACGAACTTTGGATCGCATTAAAATAAGAATGAGAAAAAATACCACCCGATTTTTGTGCTAGGCTTATTGACCCTATGGGCAGAAGATGTCAAGCAATGATTGACGCAAAAGGATATCCCACAAAATATTAAATATTTTCGACATCTTAGTCGTCTTGGTGGAATATTTATTTTATAACAAAAATGTTTTCATACT